>BQNB010090646.1:0-27090 GCA_026074375.1 Tanacetum coccineum | reverse complement strand
ACACATTCATCCATTCCATCCAAGTTTCTCTAACAATCCAACCCACATCTCACTTCTTGTTCTTGGTTGATTCATTAGATAACTAGTATTCTACATCATTTGTGAATAATATATCTTGTACATTAGTAAGTAGTGAATCTTTTGATGATTAAGTGTAGGAATAATTTATATCCCTCAACGATTGAGGGGGAGCAGTTATATGTTTCTTACACGACTTGGGAATTATGGCCACACTTTTCTCCCAAGTTTTATAACATATTTAAATCAATTGATATCCAAAATGTCAAAGGGTTTAAAATTTTTGATAAGCGATTAAAATAAGTATATAATCGTGATTTTTAGGATTCATGTATATACTCCGCCCAAACGTGCTAAACAATTTCGAATACCGAAGCACATTTTGAGGGGGAGCGTTTCTGAAAAAAAAATCAAAAAACGATCGAGGTACTAAACGCTTTGATATTTATATCATAAGTACCTTAATTGAATTTTCAATTGGTTTTATGGAAAGGAGAACTGTACCAAAAGACCGACCATGCATTTTACTTTATTGGAGTTATAAGGTTGGTAAGGTTAGGTACTATTCCCAATGATCCAGCCATAACCGGAGGGATCTACCCAGGGACAATCCACTAGTTAGTGTAGAAGTCCTTAGGTATGACATATAAAAGGAGTAAAAGTGAGAATAAGGGAAAAGTGCCGACTGAGATGGAGCTAGTACTGGAATAAACCCAACAAGGTTCTAGTCATGAAGTCTCGGTAAGCACTGAAGGGGTTGAAGAATTAAAAAGAATTGTAAGGATAAAGGGTGTAAAGAAAGAAGCCCTCCATACACTTAGGCAGAAACCGGGTCAATACATATGCTGCCAGAATCACTAAGATGATTGCTGACATTGAAGATCGACATCATGGACCCAGTGATGCAATGCACAACCCTCCCTAGCCACTCAGAATCTCTCAAAAGATTTCTGTTTCATTTCTCACGGAGACTAAACACGTTATCTATTGACTTTCTCACTCCGAGTTAGTTGATATTGAAAAGGTGGCAGTCAGCTCCAGCCTCCGATTACTAGAACCAAAACGCACTATTGAGTCTAGAGCCAAGAGATCGTCAATTAATCTCGTTAGGACACATATCCAATTCTCTTGTCTTTCACACACTGTGGAAACAAGACTATCCTAAGAGTCCTACGCATTATCCTTGTGATATTGCTAGAACATCCGAGTGAAATGAAGATTTTCATAATGAAGATGGAAATCCTGCTAGAGCCTACATCAAATAAGCTCTTGGTAGGTGACTTGTGCGATTCTACCAGAATCAAACATGTGTCAACTGGAAAGCAACGATGGTGCTATTCTACGTTAATCAAACTTGTTCTAGGGAATGAATTGACGGTTATTGAACATTTGACAAACAATCAAAACTCTCAAAGTGTTACAAAATATTTTCATATCTAACACTAAGACTGAAGTTTCAAATCAATTTTCTCTTTATTGCTAATTGTTTCATTACAGAATCATTTAAAGATGGAGATGGAAATAGAGTTACCAGTAACAGAAATGCCAAGTCTGTTACCAAATGCTAAGACATGACCTACACTTGTTATGAAGTTATGAAAGATCTCATAAAGGTGTCAAAGCTTCCGCAAACTCTGATATCATTAATTTCTTCACAAGTGCACAAAATGGCGATACATTACAAGATGATGTAAGATTATGTTTGGCCGATGATCTCAAGAAAGCTCAAGATCACAATCAAAGACAAGTCAATGATAAATCAAAAGATCTCTGCCACAAACGTACAAGATATTAAAAGAAGAATCATATCTCTACGAGCTAAAGACTGAAGTGATTAAGTTTAGTATTTTCAGGGGTGACCTCCCTTAGGGGGAGATTGTTAGATGTTAGAAAAAGACTCGGTCACCCAGTGTATTTAACTGTTTATTAATAGCTCGTAGTTAATAGTTTAACGTATGACTTTCGGTAATTAACCGGGTACTAATACCCGATATATTGTAAGAACTATATATATTCCTCTTCCAACTTTGGAAGAGGTAGCTAGTCAAATAATCATTTACAAGAAACACTTTCTCTCTCTAAACTATTCTCTCTCTAGTGTTTCTCTCTCTAAAAACTAGCCCGATCCAAGAATCGAACCCGTGTTATGATATAAGATATACCACATTTTGTCTCAAAGTACTTTTTCGTTTATCCTTTCTTGTTGTCTTTAAAAATGATAGGTATGGTGAAGAGCTCAAGCTTCTCATTTGGGTCTCATCGGGTGCCATCTCATCTTAACACTCCTACTTTAAAATACCCCTTCACTCATAACATATCATCAACCTTGTCATTTGAGCCCCACTCACCCATAATTTTATTTTATTTTTCCAACTTTTCACACAAACTAAATTCAATTCATTCAAATTAAATTACAAAATACAATACGATAATAAAAAATATACAATACGAGAATAAAAAAATACAATACGACAATAAAAAATACAATACGAAAATTAAAATTACGATACGAGAACACAAGCTTTTACATTACTTGGTAATTGTTGATGAGTTCTTGCTTCTCATTTATGGTTCTCAGCACTTCTTCCCTAACGGCCTCCAAGGCGGTTGTGATACGCGTATCTGATTCCGAGGTCATAAGCAGAGCATGCAAACCGTAGTTGTTAAGTGGCTCGTCGAGAGGTAGCAAATGCACCCTCGTTTCCTCCTCAGCACGGCTTAACTTCTGGAGGAGATAACGAGTCATCTCACACAACAAATTGTTAACCAGGATGACCTCCTTTTCTTGTTCAGTTCGTAGTCGCCTAAGGATAGCATCTCGCACCTTGTTTGGTTCATTTACCATAGTGTGTGTGTGAAAATGAATGATATTTGAGAGAGTTTGATAAAAAGTTGTGTGAGAAAATGAATAATGGTAAAGGGATATTTATAGGGGAAAAGTAGTCGTTGGAATTTAAATTACAATACGAAATTAAAAATTACAATACGGAATTTAAAAAATACAATACGAAATTTAAAAAACAATCCTCCTAATTGTATTTTTTTTCCATAGCCAAACAAATTTAGTATTCATTTGTTGTTCTATTTTTGCCGTCTTTCTAAACAAAGCAAGATGCATCTCGTAATCTTTATCAGATTCTTGTTTCAAAAAAGTGTCGATCAAAGCACGGTTCTCTTGTGGAATGTCATTGCATTTCTCGTATGCTTTTCTCATATCGTCTTTAGTTGTGCTTGCATTGTCAAATTGGACGGCTAACTCCGTAATCGCTTTCTGACGAACGATATCTCCGTCAATTAGTTTTTCAACCAAAGCTTTGATTTTATCGATGGTATGTGAAAGTGAAAAAGCCATATCAGATTTTGGGATTAAGTGTGAAAATCGTAGGTAAAATAGGATGTTATTTATAGAGTGTGGGTTTAATTTTTATTTTTTTAAAGAAATAAAAGTTGTAAAATTTGAAAACAAAAGATTTTGAAACGGTAACATTTTAAATTTTGTGTCCGTTTCCTCCTCACTTCCATGGCGAAGCTCCAAACGACGAGAGGTGGCAAGGGCTTCTGGTATGGTGGCGAGCATGTGGCGAGCTGTCACGTAAGAAGTGGCGAAGCAGCTCGTCACCATACCTATCGCTCTAACTAAATTTTCAGTGTTAAATATGAATGATCATGTTTTTCATAGACTATTGAAATCAAAATTTCCTTCTCAAAAGTCACTCGGGTAAAATTTTTCTTCTTGATTTTGTAAAATCCCGCGAAAGATATGATTCTTTTCTCGGTTTTAATCAAAGATTTGTAAAATCCCGTGAACAGTAATTGATTTCAATCAAACACAAACAACCACTCAAGATCCGTTCTTTCATCTCACTTTAATCAAGATGGCAACAACTAATAAAGAATCAAGTGCAGCGGGTACGGACAATCGTCCTCCTATGTTGGTTGAAAGTGACTACGAGTCGTGGAAGATTCGTATCTAGAGGTACATTCGTGGTAAGCCTCTTGGAAAGTTAATTTGGAGATCAATCCAAAACGGACCTACTCCGCATCTCCAAATTACTGTGACAGAAGGTCAAGGTGATGCAGCAGTACATGTAATGAGAGACAAGTTAGATGAAGAGTTTACTGAGATTGAGAACAACAGAGAACTAGCCGACATACAAGCAACCAACATTCTCAGTCAAGGACTCCCAAGATATGTCTTCAACATCCTAAACCAAACGCGTACTGGGAAAGAGATTTTGGATAATGTGGAACTCCTAATGAAAGGTTCAGGAAAGTCTCTCCAACAAAAGAAGGAAGAACTATTTGATGAGTACGAATGATTTCGTGTTATAATAAACTATTGGAATGTTCAATTCCCATGACTACTTTGTTCGTTTCGACAAGCTGATCAATGATATGAAGATTACTCAGCTTGATATCCCTACTCATCAGATGAACACCAAGTTTGTAAACAACCTTCCTCCTTATTGGGCAAAGTATGTGACTAATGTGAAGAACAACAAGGACATATCCACGACAACCTATGTTGAACTTTACACTTACCTCAAATCATATGAACCACATGCTATGAAGACTCTCAAGAAACAAGAGCAATCCTCAAGCATTATTGATCCTCTGGCATATCTTGCTACAACATCACTCACCCCACCCTCACAACCACCTGCTCAATCAAGCAATGATGTTATGTTAGCAACCATGAATCAAATAGTGAACTTGTTAAGTGGTTTCCAAAAGCAGTTTCCTCTAACCAACAACCAGCTCAGGACATCGTCCAACTCAGGGACTCATGCTACGATGCATGACGGGAAGATTATTACTGAACCAGTTTAGAGAAGAGCTCCAGGCAATGTTGGTAATACAGGCAATCGAGGAACAAAGAGTTACGGGCAGATGACGGACAACAAAGGGAAAAAGGTGATATGTTACAACTGTCGTGGAGAAGGACATGTGGCCAGTCAGTGTAAAGAGAAAAAGCGGTAAGGACTCCTCAGATTTTAAAAGACAAGAAGCTACTCCATGAAAGCTCAAGAGTAAAGGAGCCGCCTTGGATGCTGAAGCCGAAGCATTCCTTACTGATGTGGAATGCACAACACCTTATGATCAGCCACTAGCTATGACAACTACAAATGTGTTTGAAGTGAGTCATAAGGATGTGTACGATTCTGACGTGGATGAAGGACCTAATGCAGCAGCAGCCTTCATGGCAAATTTATCATCCACAAATGGTGCAAGCACAAGTCATGTTAATGAGGTACACACCAATGTTAATCCCATACTTGATAATGTGAATCATCTGATGTCACATGAGATGCACCAGGAAGAACAACTAGACTCCGATGTTGATTCAGATATTGATGACAATACGATTCCGTATCATCAGTACCAAATTGACAGCGAAGTTAAAACTGTTCCAACTGAGGTATCTTCTGTGTCACCCGGTGAGATATATGTTATTACCATCTTAGATGACTTGAGAACCCAGCTTGACGGGCATCTTAAGGTTAATCAGGAACAAAGCCTGGTGAATGAATCCTTAAGAGCCGAGCTTGATAAATGTAAGCTCGGAAATGCAAAGTCTTGACGAAATAAGGTCCAAACAGATTTAGATAAATCATCGTTCAATCGCAACAAACGGAATGCTGAACTTGAACAAGAAAATGTGTTGATAAAGTCAAACCTTTCACAAAAAGATGAGTCAATTAACTTTTTGAAAACTGAAAACAAAAAGGTTTTGTCTGAAAAGAAGGACCTTGAGGAAAGGTACCATATAACTCCTGTGACAGAAATTAGTTGTTTGAAAAGTGCTAACAAAGTTGCAACTGATATTTTACAAAGATTTCAGCAACCAACTCAAACTATTCCAATGTTAACAAAATGACCTAAACTAGCAACACATGACTTGCACAAAACAGCTCTAGGTAGTAGCAATCCATGGTACGCCAAACAAGCAAAGATTGCTCAGAACCTACCATGTATGATGGCCATGGCACTGTAAAACCAACCCATACCTTCAATTATAGTGCATGATAGTGAAAGACTCATTAGTTTCAGGCTGAAATCAGTAGAACTAAATGTCTGAAAGACCAGGGAATAATTCAAGCAAAACTATGCTGAGCTTAATGCCCTGTATAGTCACTTTGTTCCTCAAAAGGAACTGTCCCGTGAACAGGTTTATTGGTTACCCGTAGATGAACGTGCTACCCAATTAAGTGACCAAACTAAACCTGTGACTCTATTTGTTCATACTCGTCCAGCACCAAGTAAAGTACGTACTCAGTTACTCAAGCTTAAAGAAACTTTTCCAGCTTTTGAAACAATAATAAAACGCAAAACCACTCCCACATTTCATGAACAAGGGAATGGCGTTTTGTTCATACTAAAAAAGATTTTACTGAACAAGTTATACCTTTTTATGAACATGTTAAAGAACTTGTACAAAGCTTAGAAGAAAATCTTGTTAATGAAGTAACTGAGTTCATGCGAATTTTTGATGAACTGGATGCAGAGTACGAGCAATGTCTTCTTGAGAAAAAGAATTGGCAAATAGAGAAGAAAAATATTTTGATTCAAAATGAGTGCTTAATTACTGGTAGTATAGCAAAAGATATCTGCTCTATTGTGCTTGCTTCTGATAGAGAAAGGCCCCTCAGCGAGGAACTTAGTTCGAATTATGTTAGGGAAAACTCAAAAGTCATAGAACTTGAAGCTGGGATTTTAAAGACGCAACAAAAGCTTAATGAATCTGAAAAACGTTGTGCCTTTATCGAAAAGAATCACATTGATTTACAAGTCAAATTTCAAAAATACAAAGACTGCTTTACAAACCAAACGGTTTGTGATAATTCGAACTCAACTGCATCTAATGCAATTTTTAAAATTAACAAGTTAAAGGATCAGCTTCAAGGGAAAGACGACACCATCAGAAACTTGCAAACTCAGATCAACATCACGAAAATGTGAATTAGGACCACTGTTGGTAGCTTCGATAACCAGGCCTTAGAAACAAAGCTAACTCAGTTGAAAGATGCAATCACTTCAGTTAGGATTCAGAATGATGGGTTTAAGGTAGAGAACAAGAATCTGAAATGACATTATAAAGAACTGTCGATAGCTAATGCACACTCACGTGATGTGCTCATAGGAAAGATTACTGCTGAGAATACCAAACTAAAAACTATAACTAAAAACTGAGTTGATTACAAATTCAGTATGGACTACAACCGCTGAGAAAACCTCAAGTAACTTGCTCCAGGAAAATATCATTAGTCCTAAGTACATTCCACCCACCAATGAAGAGTCTAGGGCCATTCCTACCCCTTTGCCTAAGAAACAGCAAGTTACTTTTCAGGAAACACCCAGACTTTCAAATAGACCCACACAGAAACCAGTAGTGCAACAAAATAAGAAGCCTAACATTCTTGTAAATCTGTCTACAGGAGTAAAACCTGCTACTGGAGCTAGCAAACCTATGTCTAAGAGCGACACTCGGAACCATAGTACATTGGTGGCTAAAAGTGAGAAAGCGAGGAGAGTAGAAGATCACCATAGGAATTTGAATAAAAAGAATTATGTTGATTCTCGTTTGAATGATAAAAATACTGGATTTGCTTCAAATTCAAACAGTGTTTGCAATGTATGTAATGAATGTTTGATTTTTGTTAAACATGATAACTGTGTGGTTCGGTCTTTGAAATCTGTGAAACCTATGAATGCAAAAATCCCCAAGGCCAAGCATAATGTGAAAACTACTAAGCAAGTTTGGAAACCAAAAGTAGTCACTAGTGCTAAGCATAAATGGAAACCCACTGGCCGACATTTCACATTGTATGATAAGTATCCTTTAACTAGGATAGTGAAACCCATAGTTGAGCCTTTAGAACTCACCTCATGCGTTAGTTCTAATTCTAAAGTTACTATGATCTCTAGGTTCTCTAATTATAAACTTAGCGATCGAAAGGCTGGTTCCAAGGGAATCTCTGGTATTTTTGACTGATCACTAACTGGACCCCTCTTGGGCATCCAATCACAAGACATGTTTGTTTTGTTATTGCAGGTATACACAGATTGTTCTCTTGGTATCCTGGATTACCATCAAAAAAATATAAAGAAAAAAAAAGAATCTATTAAAAAAAGGCGCTCACTCATATGACCGGTGATCGTTCGAAGCTTATCAATTATGTGGAAAAGTTTATTGGTACAGTGAGATTCGGAAACGATCAGTTTGCGATGATCGTTGGTTATGGTGACTATAAACTGGGAGATACTATCATTTCTAGAGTCTACTATGTTAAAGGACTCAGCCACAACTCTTTTATTTTTTTTTTTTTTTTTTTTTATTTTTTTATTAGGGTTCCCCCCCCCCCGACAATTTTGTGACGGAGGATTAAAAGTTGCGTTCAGACACATAAACAAATGTCAACATTCACAACAAAGACATGGTTGATCTACTCCAAGGTTCGCGTACCATAAATCGGTACTTAATTTCGCTGAATGATATGTTGGCATCCTCTCCAGTTTGCTTGCTTACAAAGGCCTCTTCTACGAAGTCATGGTTATGGCATCGTTGATTGAATCATCTGAATTTCGGGACTCTCAACGAATTTAACTCAAAAGATCTAGTAAGAGGCTACCTAATTAAAGTACACAAGGAACATCTTTGCCCATACTTGTTAACTTGGTAAAAGCAAGAAGTCATCTCATCTACTCAAGACAATTAACACCAATACTGAGATTCTCAACACACTACACATGGACCTCTGCGGACCAATGAGAATTGAAAGTATAAACAAGAAGAAATATATTTTAGTGATTGTGGATGATTATACCAGATTTAGTTGGGTAAGATTCTTAAGAACCAAGGACGAAACTCCTGAAGCGATTAAGAAGTTTATAGTGACAACACAGCGTGCCCTCAATGCTACTGTTCGTTATGTAAGAACGGATAATGGAACGAAGTTTGTTAACAAAACTCTCACTGCATTCTTTGAAAGTGTTGGCATTACCCATAACACAAGTGTACCTCGGTCTCCACAACAGAATGGCGTTGTCGAAAGGCGAAACCGAACTCTTATGGAAGCTGCTCGTACAATGCTTATCTTTGCAAAAGCTCCACTATTCCTTTAGGCTGAAGCTGTAGCCACTGCGTGTTATACACTTAACAGATCTCTCATACACACGCTTCACGGAAAGACCTATTATGAACTGCTTAAGGGAAATAAGCCTGAATTAAAATACTTCCGAGTATTTGGATCCTTATGTTATCCTACCAATGACTACGATGATCTTGGTAAGCTGAAGGCGAAAGTAGATATAGGTATCTTTGTTGGATATGCACCCACCAAGAAGGCATACAGAATCTTCAACAAGGGAACTCGTAAGATACAAGAAACTGTTCATGTTACCTTTGAAGAGCTTTTTGAAGGGATGACGTCTGATCAACACAGTTCAGGCCTCGCACCTCAACGACAAATGATTTCTGTATAAAGCAGTACAGGACTCGAGCCTAATCCTATGGCTCCTGTGCACAATGGTGCAGGAACCCTGAATTTCTAGCTTTACAGTCCAGGAACGCACTCGTTTTGAGCTAGTAAATGACCCTACAACACCTAGTGTCCCTCCCTTAGCGAAACAGTTAGACGAACTGTTCCAACCGTTGTTTGATGATGATGAGGAATTTCCACCGGCTATTCCGAAAACCCCAGGTCATGTTAATGCTGCCCAGGCACCCGAGATTGCCACTGGTTCACCTTCTACAATGATTATTTCAGAAGATGCTCCTGCAGCTATTTCCAGTTCTTCAGAATCACAAACATCACCTCCAGACACTAGTGTTAACAAGCATAGGACAACCGCTTGATACATCTGACATGCTGATAATGAACCCTATTTCGCTCCTGAACCCAATTCAGCAGTATCCTCTTCCAACACAGTCAATGTAGATGTTACTCTTAACTCACCAATACCTCATGTGCAAAAGTGAACTAAGGATCATTCGTTAGAGAACATAATTGGCGACTTAGATCGACCTGTTTCTACCAGAAAACAACTAGAAACTGATGCTATGTGGTGCTTCTTCAATGAGTTTCTCACAGATGTCGAACCGAAGAACTACAAACAAGCCTTAGAGCATTCATGCTGGATTGAGGCTATGCAAGAAGAAATTCATGAGTTCGAAAGACTAAATGTTTAGGAACTAGTACCATCTCCACTAAATATTTTAATCATCCCGCTGAAATGGATTTTCAAAATCAAGTTGGATGAATATGGAGAAGTGTTGAAGAACAAAGCTCGGTTAGTTGCAAAAGGTTATCATCAAGAAGCAGGAATTGATTTTGAGGAATCCTTTGCACTAGTTGCTCAACTCGAAGCTATCTGACTCTTCATTGCAAATGCAGCAAATCAGAACATGATCATATTTCAGATGGATGTAAAAATCGCCTTTCTGAATGGCGAATTGAATGAAGTAGTCTATGTTAGTCAACCTGAAGGATTTGTCGATCCAGAGCATCCTACTCATGTGTACCGACTGAAGAAAGCTCTTTATGGGCTAAAGCAAGCTCCACGTGCGTGGTCTGACAAGTTGTCCAAGTTTCTCATCTCAACAGGATTTTTGAAGGGCGTGGTCGATCCAACTCTCTTCACCAGGAAAACAGGCAAACACATTTTACTTGTGCAGATATATTTTGATGATATTATCTTTGCCTCCACTAACCCTAAGTCCTGCCAACTTTTTGCCCACGAAATGAATTCAACATTTCAGATGTCAATGATGGAACAAATGTCTTTCTTTCTAGGATTACAAGTTTCACAAAATCCCAGAGGCATCTTTATCAACCAATAAAAACTTGCTCTTAAAATATTAAAGAAATATGGTTTTGACACTAGCACCCCAATTGACACTCCTATGGCGGAGCGTCCGAAACTTGATGAAGATAGGGGAGGAAAAAAAAACTCATTGTCCATACTTATCGTGGCATGGTCGGACTCCCTAATGTAACTAAGTGCTATCTCTCGAACCTATTTATTTAGTATTTGCTGTCTGTATGTGTGCCCGGTATCAGGCAAAACCTACCGACAAGCACCTTCAAGCTATTAAACGGATATTTTGATATCTCAAAGGAACCATTCACATGGGTCTATGGTATCCAAAGGACTCCAGTTTTGCGCTAAAAGCCTTTGTAGATGCTGATTAAGACACCAGGAGAAGTACGTCTAGATCCGCTTAATTTCTCAGAGATAAGCTTGTAAGCTAGTCTTCGAAGAAGCAAAAGAGTACTGCTATCTACACCACAAAGGTAGAATACATCGCTTTGTCTGGATGTTGCGCTCAAGTCCTCTGGATGCGATCACAACTATCGGATTATGGCTTTAACTTTAACAAGATTCCTCTATATTGTGACAATTAAAGTGCTATTGCGTTATGCTGTAACAGTGTTTAACACTCAAGATCTAAGCACATTGATATCCGTCATCACTTCATCAAAGAGCAAGTTGAACGAAGAATTGTTGAATTGTACTTTGTAGAAACCAAATATCAGCTGGCAGACATTTTCACGAAGGCCTTACCAAGGGAACGCTTCGATACGATACTCCCACTGCTAGGAGTAAAACAAATGTCTCCAGAAACTCTGAAGGAACTACAAGAGTCCGAAAATGAGTAACAAGGTTCTCGCATTGTATACTTTGTATATTAGTATATATATCAAAAAAAACTAGTCTAGATGGCTTGCAGTTATTTCAGACTGTAACCCGGTCTCAACCTAAGATCTGATGTACGTTTCAGTGCATTATTTCTTTAACAGACGAGAAGTCGTCTCTAACACCGAACAATTTTTCTCATAAACAACTTGTTTTATCAAACATGTTCGGAGTTACCATTCAGACATTGACCAAAACTCTTTCTAACATACACGGGTCATTGTTTGAGGGGGAGAATCAGTTTTACTAACAGTTTTGCAGGTTAGTTAGACGCACTATTGCTGATTCTATTGCTGAAAGATTGAAATGAGCCACAGCCTACGTCTCTGTATATTTCAGGTCTTGTTTCAATATTCACTTGATATTTTGTGCTTAATTCGCTCACCTCCATGATTGAGGGGGAGCTTGAATCTTTTTAAGTCCATTATAGATCAAAACCATACAAAAGTTTGAATACTTTTGATCGGGGGAGAAAATGTGACTTAAAATATGAACTGATAACTAATGATTCGATTGATTCAAAATGCTAAATCCTATCCTTGCATGTGCAAAACATCTTTCGATTATCGATGCACATGTGTAGGGGGAGTAAAAGTGTTAATATATTCAAAAATGTCAAGGTACCAAAACTTTTGTGTTATACACAAGTATCTTGATAATTCACAAAGAATCTTTTGTTTCATGATTGGGAAAGTGATCTTAAGGAATGCGAAGGAATGATATGTTGTACCACCAGGGTATTCGTAGAATACTCATATACTTGTCTTCAGACAGTATCCACTAGTGAGAATGACTCGTCTTACAAATACTTGTATGAGTTTGATGAGAGCCATGAGGCCCCTTGTCATATCTTTTGAGAATCTTTTCAAACATCTGTAGGTCCTGATAAACTAAATGGATCTTTGCAGCCTATAAAGGATGATAGCCAAGATGTATAAATACAAACGACTATGTAGAAACAATGACTATGAATACTATGTGTTAATGCGGAATCTTAACACAAGTACTAAGAAGAACAATGAACAACTAAATAACAACTTTATTAGTATGTTCTTGAGGATTACATATTGCTAACTATGATATATGATTTGCTAAGCTTGTATCTTCTTCTGTAATCAACTGAGTTCATATATATTCAACACACGTGTCTAACTATGCCAAAGGTGATCCTTTTATATACTAAAGATAACCCTAAAAGGCTTACAAATCTTTTTCTAAAATATCTCATAAATATCTTTTAAATATCTTCTCAACGGTACTAACTAACTTTCTACTAACGGTACTAACTAACTAACAGTACTTACTACTTTGTACTGTCGGTACTAAGTATAACTGACAGTACTAACTATTTGTACTGTCGGTACTAAGTTAAGAAAACATTAATCTAACAACATCTTGGATGTCTATTCCGTCATTACAGCCATGTATGCATGTCTCAGCTGCCTTGTTTGACGACGACCTTCGGTGAAAGTCAGAAGCTCCATACCCTATATCATTCTTCATCCTAAAAAAGAATGATTAAACCCAAGCCTATTAATAAATACCCAATTTACCTTTTGACTTGTTACTCCTTAGCTCTAGAGGTGGAGATGTGTATCCTTGCCAAGCCTATGATACGAAGCTAATCACGACCGAGCAAATGAGCGTACTACTTAAATGTTACACCCTAGATTAGTTGAGTGATCTGAGTGTTTTCATTCCATATTTCGTGAGGAGCTTGGTTTTGTACAGGTGGTTAGAACAGAAAAAGTGCTTAACGGAAAAATCCTTAACCTCGGTTGGGATACATTTTCAAAAACCTTTCTAAAGTCTACTTGAGGACAAGTAGGATTCAAGTGGGGGGATATTTGATATCATCAAATAACGTCACATTTTACCATCATTTATCCCATACATTTTACCCACTTTTATATAATTATTGCAAGATATTGGTACTTAATTGCTTAAAGTTTATGATTGCAGTAATTATGGAGTAACTTGTGAAGACGAAGCTAAAAGGCGCAATTCTGGAACTAAAATGAAGACATTTGAAGAAAACTGTTATCTGCTACTATACGCCGTATCCAGCAAAGAAGATACGGCGTATCAACGCCAGCTCATCACAAGAATACGCGTAATGATCAATTCCTGATCTGGCGTATCACTCTTCACCTATACGCCGTATGCACAGCTGGTCATCAGTCAAAGATACGAAGTTAATGTGATTGATGGCAATTAATCTTGATTGATTTGATCTTATCGCGAACTCCAAGGAAATTAACCCTATACGCCGTGACCTCATTCAATACGACGTATCGACTCATTTTCAGAGACTATAAATAGAAGACTCAAAAACGAGTTTTGGGTGGCTACCATATTCCCTATACCATAAACACAAAGGTTAATTTTCTAAAGAGAAAAAGAGCAACCAAGGTCAAGCATCAATACATAATTCCATAGAAGACACCATGTAATTCTTGTACTTTAATAATCATTTAATTGTTGGTATCATTCGTTTTAACTAACCTCGTTAATTTAACCTGGTTGTTTGGATATTTGATGGTATTATTACAATGGTTATGGGCTAATACCTTTGGGTATTAGCCATTTTAATGAAGATTCAGTGTTTGGTTTGTTTAATCCCGATTGCTTAATTTATCGTTGTCTGTTTAATTATGTTTATCATTTCATAGTTGTTTATGTGCTTGAGTATGCGACCCATCATTCAACTGGGTCTAGTGATACTGACCAAGTGATCTAGATACTAGGATGGCTCTTCATATCATAAATAATGTCCTATCTTTACCAATTGCTTAAGGGAATAAGTTATACTAGCAGGTGACCTTTTATAGCGTTCTTATTCTTTTGGTAAAGACTCGAACAGTAGACTACCAATATATAAAATGCCGTTAAGCAATAAGTGGGTAAAGTCTCTATGGGCTAGGGTTTAACAAGATCACTCTGCTTTAATCCCTAAGAAAATGATAAATAAAACTAAAAGGATGCTTTATGCTGTATACGTTAATTTTTGACAGGATTCAACGTGTACTCGGGTCTTAGCAAAGAAGATACTGCTACTTAGTCTTAGGGAATGATATGTTGCCTCGAGAGAAGCACTCATTGCACTAAACAAACAAACAAACCAAGGTTTAATCAAGATTTAATATGTTATTAATATATGTAATTCTTATATTTGGCTAGACTGCTCTTGTGTCTTCGTTATCATTCTTGCGATGATTATTATGTTTTTGAATTGAGTTAAGTCAACCACACAACATGTGCCATCTCTTAGCAACCCCCCCCCCCTATATCATTAAGAACTAGTATATAGCATAGGTTAACAATACTTAGAAATAACATGGAATTATTTAGACTAATTCTACTAAATAAAATACTTATAGAATATAAGATAACTTCTCGCTCTCTTAGTTTAGACACCCTACTTACCAACAAAGCTACATCTTTGACCGGGTACACTGCCTGTTAGAGTGTTGTTTTAGGATAAGTCGGCTAAATATAAATTTAAAACTTGATAATCATAAAATACAGCCTACATGACAACACATCAATGAGTTAGGTTTCAATATTCACTAGTATTGTCTCCTAGATAGATTATAATCAACCAAGATTGCTTTATGCGGATGTGATTAATTGTGATAGAATTGCCATATTTAGGTTTTAGGAAGAAGTACCGCCTAAATCTAGGAATGATATATCAACAATGAGATAAGACAATCATTGCACTTTTAAACTAAAACCAGCTTTTTATTAGATAATTATGTGTTAATTATTAATACTTTTTTTTTATTTCCTTCCAATGGCTTGAACCGTTTCCACTAACTTTAAAAATATCAGCTTGTGTGCGTTAATCGTCCAATCTCAGTCTAAGTAAACCAAAACTTGTGCCAGTCCCTCAGACTGAAACCCCACCCTTTTACGTTAGTTTTAGGTTTAACTTAGGTATAACATAGAATAAATTAGGACTAACATAAGTAACTACTAATAGAATTAGGAGTTAACTCTCTCGCTCTTAGTGATCGACACCCTACTTACCAACAAAACTACAACTGATCGGGTACACTGTCCGTTAGTGTTGTTTTAGGTATAGTCGACAAAATATAAATAGTAAAACACGATAATAAATATTACCTATGCACAACGACACATCAAGTTTTTGGCGCCGCTGCGAGGGAATGAAGTTGTTTAATTCTTATTTATTAGTGTTTTAGTTTGGATTTAGTTGAGGTTAATTTACGTATTTGTGTTTTTATTTTTATGTGTTTGATTTCTGCATTATTGACGTGTCATTGTAGTTTAGGTATTTATTTATTATCAAGGTTTACATTTATATTTTGTTGACTATACCTAAAAAATACTAACGAGCAGTATACCCGATCAGATGTAGCTTCGTTGGTAAGTAGGGTGTCGATCACTAAGAGCGAGAGCGTTAATCTTTTAGTTCTATTTGGTTAACTAAATTAAGTCAATTTAAACTATGTGAATTCTAATCTATGTTAAACATATGCTAAACCTAGTTCTAATGGTTAAAGGGGGGGGGGGTTATCAATCTGAAGATAGCACAGGTTTGGTGGTGACATAAATCAATTTAAAACATAATAACACACGCAAGCAGATAAACAAAAGATAGAAGAGCGGTCTAGCTAATTATATGAAAATTGTATTAAACATGATTAATCCAATTTAAAATGCATGTTTGTTTATTTTAGTGCAATGAGTGCTTATTTTGAGGCAGCATATCATTCCAAGATTTAAGCGGTACTTTTTCCTAAAATCTAGACACGTAGAA
This sequence comes from Tanacetum coccineum, assembly GCA_026074375.1. Classification (NCBI taxonomy): domain Eukaryota; kingdom Viridiplantae; phylum Streptophyta; class Magnoliopsida; order Asterales; family Asteraceae; genus Tanacetum; species Tanacetum coccineum. Next base: position 10,589 of record BQNB010090646.1, on the reverse strand, counting down.
TTATGTCACAATTAAATGCATCTGCATAAAGCATCATATTTGTTGATTATAATCTATCTTAGGAGATTAATAATGGTGATCTTATTAAACCGTAGCTCATAGAGACTTTACCCACTTACTACTGAACGACTCTTTATATACTAGTAGTCCACTGTCTGAGTCTTTACCAAAGGAAGAAGAACGCTACTAGGTCACTAGCTAGAACAACTTATTCCATTAAGCGACTGGTAAAGATAGGTCAATCTTTGTTATCCTATTATTCTAGAGATATAAATTGTGGATATAGAGAGCCATCTCGACATGCTAGCTATATATTTGCATTCCTAGATCATTTGAATGATAGGGTGACCATACTTAGAAGCACAGGAACAAGTATGAATTGATAAACATAATCAACAACCAACGATAAATTAAGCAATCGATATAAATAAACCAAACATTTAATCTTCATAAACATGGCTAATACCCAAGGGTATTAGCCCTTAACCATTGTCATTAATACAAGAAATAATAAGTCAAATCAACCCAAGTAAACTAACGAGTTAAACGAAAGATAGCCAAAATAAATCGAATGATTATGAAGAACATTGATTCTACAAGGTGTTTTCCATGGAATTAGAAACCTTTTCCTTGACCACTATCTGCTATTTTGTCTTTGGAAAATGCTTTTGGTGGATTAGGGTATCAAAAATATGATCAAGGCATCACCTAAAATTCATTTTTAGGTCTTCTATTCATAGTGTCTGGAATTTCTTCGATATGTCATATTGGTCGAGGTCAATACGGAGCATTAGGAGTTTTCTTGGAGTAGGGACCACATTCAATATCTTTTAGAATATTTAATTACTCGAAATAAAATACGACATATTAAGTTCTTCTGGACACGGCGTATAGGCCATTCCTAAAGGGAGCTTGTTGACATAGTGAAATCTCGAGTCGGATACTCAGGGAGTGGAGTAGGGCGAAGAGGTGCTTCGTAGCCGAACCACTATAAAATCTTGGTGTCTTGGTTTGGTTGTTTCTTTCCTTATCTCTTTACATTATTATTGTTGTTATCTAGTTTTAGTTTAGATAGTTATTGCTTGTTCATATTGTGAATTGGTTAAACATATAACTCGGATCTAAACATTTTTGAAAGCAAACTTTTAAAAACAAAACAAACCTGTAAACTATTCAACCCCCCCTTCTAGTTTCCACACTACTTGTCCTTAAATAATCTTTAGGAATTTATGAAAATGTATCCCAAAGGATTTTTCCTTTTAAGCATAAGTTCGTTCAATTACCAGTACACAACCAAATACCTCACGAAATAGGAAGATGAAATCCCTCAAATCAATCGACTAATCTATGTGGTAACATGTAACTAATTCACTCAATTGCTCGGTCGTGACGAGTATTCTATCATAGGCTTGACAAGGATACACATCTCCACCACTAAAGCTAAGGAGTAACAAGTTTATAAAGGTAAATTGGGTTTTAAAGGCTTAAAGGGTTTGATCACTCCTTCCAATCTCTATCGATACCAATATTCCAGAAAAGGTGACAAAATCACACATACATACCCATAACGATAGGATAGACACATATGACTGCATTCGAACCTTAACTCAAATAAGCTATAGAGTAGGACTAGTACTCTTTATCAAAAGTCGTAAGCCAGCAAGGGCAACAAACCACATATACACATCTATAACGATGGAATAGACATACATGATTGCATTCAATTCCCCCACTCGAGTAAAACCAAGGGTTAGGAGGTTATCAGAATAAACAAAGGGTCGAAGAATAAGTCCAAGTCTTGTTAAGGTTGCAAGGTTTCGTAGGTTACAATAAATTATTTTGCATAAATAAAGTACGACAATGGTTACTTCAAAAAGCGTAGGATACTTTCTTGATTCAAGGGTTTTTGATTTTTTAGACGGTTTTATGCCACGGTTTGTTTTTGAAAGGTTTCTTGGTTTGATCGATTTCTAAGAAGGTTTATTCTTTACAAACGGGTTACTTTGCTAGATCATGTTTTGTGTAGGTCCCTAACAATTCTTACCCTTTTCAGCCAATCCATTTCCTTTGCTGTGATATCGCTACTTAAGAGCGATTTTAAACTTCCCTTCTCAAGATATTCGTAAATCAAAAATGAGTGACGAGCATGGAAGCAATATCCATAGAGTTTAACTATGTTTTTGTGCCTTATGTTTGTTAATGCTCGTACCTCATTTAGGAAGCCTATATGATCGTCATTCTCAGATGATGAATGAAGTTTCTTGACAGCTACTATATTGTTGGGTTCTAACTCAGCTTCATACACAGAACCGTATCCTCCCATCCCAATACAATATCCATCATCAAAATCATTTGTTGCCTTGATGATTTCATCATACATCGCCTGTCCATCAAAACTTGCTATCACTACAAGAATTCAGGCGAATACCCACAGAAATTACCCACACTCATCCTTTGGAGGGTATTTACCCACCTAATACCCACATGTTACCCATGACCGGTGACTTTCAAAGTCTATTTTATTTTCCCTCAGATTTCCTACGGATTTACCTACAGAAATAGCCACATAAATATATCTAGTGTGTAATATTTGGGTAAATAATTTGCGCCAAAATATTTCCCAAGAATTACCCACATCGTGAGTTATTGCGGCTATATTTGTGGGTAATTTAGTGGGTGTTTTGAGGGTGAAAATTTATCCCATGACTTTACCCATCTTATTGTTTATGACTTTGTGTGGGTATTTTGTAATGAGTAATTGCCTTTATAGATAAGTTGTGGTGACAAGAAAGAGTGTCATACAAGTCGACCCAGCTTGGACCAAACCCGAATAAGACAAACAAATACTTAAACTAAATGACAAAGACTCATCTAAGAACAAAGAAACCTGCCTGGCCCATACCAGTTCGAACCTATTTTGGTCCGGTCCTTGGTCCACACTTTACCTCATGTTCGGTCCTTGGTCCGGTCCGGTCTTACGTACAACCGACAAATGATGCCTTTTCGGACCAGACTGGACTGACACATTCGGTCAAGTCCTCGGTCCGTGATTTTAGGCTAAAACGGTCTCGGTCCGGTCCCTTTTTTTAGCCTGGTCTGAGTTTGACCTGGTGCTCATCCGCTTGACTATAGACCATTGGTGTGATTAATTATAATTCATAATAAAAAAATACTAATACCGCTCTTAATGTTGTAATAGTAATAATAATGAAAATGATAATATGAAGTAAACAATACTAATAAAACTATAGTATAATACTTTGTTATCAAACTTTAAAGATATATCCTCACACTAGCACAACATACGGCGGTTACTGACTTGTGAATTGGCGCCATTGATTGAAATCATTTGGCGCCACTAGATATGTGGGGATCGTGGAGCTCCTTCCTGAGAAGGTTTATATTGTGGTTTATCAGGATGCAATAGACTTTCAGGAAGCAGTAGGACAAGGTATGTTCATACACCCTTCAATATTTTAGATCATAATTTGTGGTTGTTAGTTTTATTTTACCTTTTAATTTTATGTTAAGGTGCTTGATTCATTAAGTTTGATTGCATGATTATAGTTAATTAGATAATTTTTACTTTTGAATTTTATGTTAGTAACCTAGGGTTCTTTGTATTAACATTAATAACTGTAATTGCGTGGGTACATGAACCAACTATTCGATTATGTTTACCATTAATTTCAATTGTGAACCCACTATTTTGATTTATAAATCGTAATATCAATTGGAATTGGGATAATTATAGAAATAGAGATCTTGTTGTTCTAATTCTTAAGTATATTCAAGAAGTTTATGAATGTTATATGTTGTCTTATGCTACTCTTAATTTAAGAAAGCTACTTGAAGTTAAAGGTCTGCTCTTCGCTTTAAAGCTCATATAATATAGGGATGAGCACGGGACTCGTACCGTACCGTTGTTATTCCCAGCCAAAACTGTTGTACCCTTCCCGAAACCGAGAGCCTCTCTGGTAGCGGTTGCGGTCCCCGGTTCGGTTAAACATGTTCCATACATGTCCAGCACTGGTTTAGTTATACACAAGTTAGAGTTCTAATGTTTAAAGATTGTATTATTTAAGTAACAGTAGGTAATAGGTTAGTGTTGTATTAACACATACATACACACAAAGTTTTATTGTCTTCCATAAATGACGCATGACATTTGTTTGGCCTACTGTTACAATTTTTTATTAGTGTATATTATATAAGGAATGGTCTTTGTTGTTTGCTAATGTGACAAAGTGACAATCATAAACTAGTAGTTGTTATACATTAAACTAGTAAAGATAACAGTAAACTAGTAAAGTGACATTTGTTTTGGGTTATGAATGATCTTTGTTGTTTGCTAATTGTTAATGTGACAAAGTGACAGTTTTTTGGGTTATGAATGGTCTTTGTTGTTATACAGTTTACTAGTAAAGATAACAAAGTTGACAAAAGACCGAAAAACCGATTAACAACCAAAACTGACTTAAGCATTTCTGTTCAGTTATAGGTTCATGCTATTTCCAAAATCAGTTTTCGGGTTGGTCGGGTCAGTTTGGTTTTGACCCGACGCTTAGCCCTACATGATCATATAGAATTTACTTTTGATAAGTTGTTGATGTTGTGTTAGGATTTACTTATGCTAAGTTAGTAGGAACATATATCTTGGGTTAGTTACTCATGTTTAAAAGTACATATATCTTGCACTAAATTACATATATCTTGTGTTAAGTCATTTTAGGGACTAATTTTGGATAGAGTTAAGTACATTTTTGGTCCTTGTGGTTTGGTGCATTTTCTCACTTTTGGTCCAAAAATAAAAAAAGGTTTGGACAGAAGGAAAAGGCTTGGAGCAGGGAAGAGTAGGCCTCATGCCAGTGAAGGACAATCAAATGATAACCCCAATAATTCAACTATCAATGACAATACTGATGAAACAACCCCTGGAAACATCATTGAGAACTTAGATAATCCATCAAATGGCAAAAAACAAGTGCTAGTTGTGGATGGATTGTAAGCATTGTAAATTTATAATTTGAGCATCACAACATTATTATTCGCTTACTTCATCTTATTTTTCAACATTGTAACAAGTTAGGCAAATCAAGTAAGTGTTCGCAAGAGATTACAAAGATATTCAAAGAAAGAATCGATGATAGAGGGTACATTTGGAAAAAGATGTTTCAACATTATTTTAAAGAATTCAAGGTATTTTTTAGATTATAATTGTTTAATAATATTTGTATTTCATTTATAAATAATAATTATTTGGAATTATAGTAGACTTTTTTTTATGGGATCCAGAAGCCTAGACAAGCGTGAGGGTAGCATGTGATGAAAAAACTTTTGGACGCTATGCTGATTTCTTGAGAGACATAAGAAGTAAAATGGTGAAACCTATATTCATGAGTGACAACGCATGGACAAATTTCACATCTTATTGTGGAACATTAATGTATAAGGAGATTCAAGAAAAAAAATACACAAAATCGTCTAAAAGGAGAAGGTTCCTCAACGCATACCCGAAGGTCAATCTCATTTCACGAGTATGCAAAAAATCTAGTAAGTATATTAATAATTATTGGAGTCATTAGGAATTTGCTCTACATACCACAGTAGCACATAATTGTATCGAGTTACTTGTATGTGTAGCTAGATATTACTTAAACTATTCCATAGTTGGTCCAGTTTGATGAGTAGATTTGTAATTAGATTAGAAATTTTGAAGGTCGTAAAAGAACACTAAAGCATAGTATTATGGGCATATGCATGTGTGAAACACCTTCTCTAAGATCCTAAACAATACTTTGTGTTTCTAGTACTTCAAAATTACTTTAGGTAGAAGGCCGAGTCTCAATTTGAAGGCCAAAGTAAATAACATTAATAAATGGTCCATAAGGTTTTTGCAGATATATGATCATTTAGGAACTCATCAGCCTTTTTTAATCAGGTCTTTTTACGCTTTTTACCCTGTTTGCATTTTGATCCAAAGTAAAAAAATTGAACCTTGGACTATGAGTATGGGTCGGGGGTAAAATGATTTTGCGAACAGATGCAGAATAGTAACTAGATTACTGAGATTTGCAGGCAATAAACATTCTGTTATGCATAGACCACATGCATATAGATTGATTCTTTAGCAAAAAAAAATTAATCAGGATCATATTAGTTTACAGTAGGAAACAGATAGCCTTCACAAGAATAGTCGTTTAAACTCACATCTGTAAAAAGTGATATTTACGAACTGCATCAATTGCAGTTCAAGGCTCTCTTCTTCTGAGTAATATGTTGTGTGGTTTTTTTATACTTTAGTTCGTTTAGTCACGGGACTAGTCTTTGTGTTATCTGTGTGAATGAGTGTGTTGTTTCGGTTTACTATCATAGTTGCAACTTGCAACCTGCAAGTTGATCTAGTGAACAAAGCTTGAATCATGCAGCATGTACCTGAAGCCTAGATTACACTCTACGTGGCGTCCTGTCTTGCATCACTTGTAATACATCATTACTGTGATCGCAGTATGTATCCAAAGATTTTACTAATCTCTTTTTATTATGCATATGTGATGTAGGAATCTATATAAAAGTGTCCACCTACGCGATTTGAGCGTTTTTTGCATATTCATACCAGCGACCATGACAAGAAAACATTTATTAACGATAGTGAAAATACTGATGGAGGAGATGCTCATCAGGGTCCCAATACTAGTCACTCCCGAGCAGGTGAAAGAGAGGAAGATGACCATGATAGCCGCATGATCGTGAGTTGATAAGTCGTATTTATCTTTATGTTAATTGTTTTGAGACATCTTTATGATGATGGTTATGGTTTGTTCTTTTCGGTTTATTTTATATGTTTGAGACATCATTAGAATGATGGTTTGTTTGAATTAGGAAACTATCTATTTATTATCGTGTGCTTTATGTTACGAGAATATTCGTGTTTAATGTGTGGTTTTCATAATATGACGTAAATATTTAGCTACAATTTACTCACATAAGTACATAACAGTAGCGGGTAAGTTAGCTACGAATATACCCACAAAATATTCATGGAAAATTCGTCCCCACTTTTTACACACGACTATATACGTGGTTAACTCTATTCAAGGATTACAGTGGGGAGTTGACTTTTACACACGAATACTTTTGTGGGCAATGTTACCCACACAATACCCACGGGTATATCTATGGGTGTTTTGTGGTGAGTTAGATAATCCCACAAACAATTTACCCATGAATGCAAAACAATCACCCACCCAAAATAACGTAGGTAAACTTACCCACAGTACAAAGATGTCATGGGAAAATAATTAGCCTCGAAGGTTTTACCCATTTATAAAGAATCATGGGAAATTTGTGGGTATTACCTAGTTACCCACGAAAATATGGCTTTTACCCACAAATTCTGCCTGTGGCTATCCGCCTGAATTCTTGTAGTGAATGTTCTTGATTCTTGTAATCAGAGGTCTACACAACAATGTATGAAGAGTGTGGTCGCCAAACATTTAGGTGTTGCAGGGATACAACAGCAGAATGGGTTGGTTGATGAGACAAACGTGACACTCTTTGTTAAGGTACGTTGTTTTCTGATTCAGTCTGGTCTGTCTAAGGTTTTTTGGGCAAAGGATACAACCAGGTCTACATATCTAGTAAATAGGTCACCATCATCAGCAATTGGATTCAAGAAGCCTATAGATATGTTGGGGTTTTATTGGTTGGCTTGCTAGTATTAACCAAGGGATGCTTTAACCAAGGGATGCTTGAATCGGTTAAGGTCAAGTGCATATTCCTGGGATACCACAAAAGTATAGTGGGTAATAAGCTTTGAAGGTTAGATGATGTTACTTCAAAGGTAGTGCTTTACAGGAATATGGGTTTTAGTGAGAGTGGGGAATACAAGAAAACTTTCATTGGTTCTGGTGTTGGTACGGGTTCAATGCAAGTGTTGCATGGATTTGAGTTTGAGGTGGAACCTCAAGAGAATGTCGATCAAGGAGCTAGTTTACAAGAAGTACAAACTCAAGATTTGATGGACTATTAGTTAGCACGTGATAGGGATCAACACTTAGCATGTAAACTATTCGGGTATAGAGAAGACAGTAATAAGGTTGCTTTTGCAATTGCTACAGTGGAGAAGATTTATGCACATAAGTCATTGACTTTCAATAATACAGTTGCTTGTGAGGTAATTTCCAAGTGGAAGGCTGGATTGAAAGATGATATGGATACTCAGTCAGATGTGTATGTGCTCAGCAACGGTTGCAGGAAATGCAGTGACGACAGTGATGGCTATTACTGGGAGTATACACCAGGTATGTTCATACATCTATTTCTCTATATAGATGGTATGGTTTTTTCTTGCGGATGCAAGGATGAGATCTAGGCTACCAAGGGTTTGCTGGATAAAGCAAAGGGAAATGTACTTGGTATAGAGATCGTCAGGGATCAGAGTGGTAATACTCTAAGGGTGTCACAATCCAGGTTTTACAACGGAAAGTTGGTACAGACTTTGTTAGAGGGACACTCCATACTGTCATTAGAGGGTAGTCTATCAGGGGATTATGATGTGTAAAAGAATGGTAAGTGGTCATGTATATATACGGTTGGAAGCCAGGAGTATCAGATGGTCTGCACGAGATTTGACATAGCATCTGTAGATGTGGGTATGTTGGATAAGTTTGATCGTGGATTACAGACAGACATACAGGTTTTTGTGGATTTTGTCTATGCCATGGGAAGATCGATCACTGTCATGGGTAGATAAATCACAGGGTACGGGTTGATGATACTGGGATGTGCAGGAAGCTTGAAAGCTAATTTGTAGCATATGGAGGCTTTGTCAACAACTAAAGCGGTATATATGACGTTTACCGAGGCTTGGAAGAAGGAAATATGGCTAAAGGGACTCTTGACAGAGTCAAGATATAAGCTAAGGTTAGTAGCAGGTATTGCTACTAGTGCCTTGGTAAAAGGCGGTTCCCGGTCTGAGGTTCCAGCATAAGTCGAGGTTGCTGCGTATCGGTATTGACTAATAGTATACTAAGGTGGAAATTGTTAGATATGGTATTCACTTTAGTCAATAGGTTAGGAGGTTTAGTGTAAAGTTAGCTCTAATTATAGCCATATTAGGGGTGTTGGGTTTCTCTATGGCCCAAGCCCATCCTCCTCCTCATCTCTATAAAAGGAGGTGAGGGTGAGGGGTTTTATACTTTATTCTTCTAACCTGTTTATTCTCCCCTCATCTCTATAAAATGAGGTGAGGGGAGGGGTTTTGTACTTTATTCTTTTCTTTACTCAATAAACATGTAATATTGAGGGTTATATTCTTGTACATCTTTTCTTTTTTATGTCATACATAATATGCCGGGTTGTGTTCGTCTTCAAGATCGGATTTATTCCGTACTAGTAACCAGGTTGTAAGGTGATCGAATCCTACAAAATGGGTAGCTGGGTTTACCCTTTCATTTCACAAACCATCCTCAACCTTTCATTTCAAATTGCAAACCTAACCCTAATTGAATACAGCAATGTCGTTGTCCTAGTGGTGTTTAAGAAAAAAAGAAGCCCTAGATCCATACAAAAGATACAATAAGATTCTAATCAAATTTCTATTATATATTGAATGCTCAATTTTAAGCCCATTGTTGATATTGATAAAAAAATTGTGATTTTTTCCACAGGTAAATTCCCTAATGTGTTTTCTTTGAAAATCAACCATGGAGGGGTGCTTATCAGTTGTCCTAATAGGTGCTACAAGGGTGGTAAGGTTAACTGGTTTGATCATATTGACTCGAATGAGTTTTCTAGTTGTTGAAGTATCTAAAATGTTAAAAGTCTTAGGTTATGAGGCTAATGGTTTAGAATATCATTATAAGAAACCTAATTGTGATTTAGATAAGGGTCTTCAACCTTTAGCTAGTGATATAGGTATGAATGTTGAATGGGTGGGTTGTAATGAGGCAGAAGTAGAACCTAGTGTAGAGTTTCAAGATGAAGAAGTAAACCTTGATGCGTTTGAAAGTGCAAGTGGATTCAGATGCTGTGAAGGAAAGAGCAATGAAGTTGTTGAGGAAAAAATAAAGTGTTGTTGATGAAATGGATGGAAAAAGGAATTTTTATGTAGAAAGTTTGGTAACAAGGAAATCATTAAGGAGGTGGTGACACAGCTTTCTGTTGACACAAGGAGAGAACTGCATTTGACTAGAAATGATTTACAGAGAGTAAGAACCATATGCAGAGGACAGATACCAGTATTTACAACTGAATCTCATGCAATGTTTATGGATAGTGGGCTTAAGGATGTTAGTGGGCTTAAGGACACAACTTGGCTTAAGGAATCTTGTGGTCCAAGTGGTGATGCTAGTGGCTCAAAGTTAGTTAAGAGGAAAAAGACAAAAGTTAGTGGATATGTTAAAAAAGCCAAATGTTGATAAAATGAGCAATGGTTGTCTTTGGAAGTTACACTGCACAATGAAAAGGGTGTGCACACATGGGAAGTAAGAAATTTTATTCATGACCACCATTTTCTTCAATCTAGAAATGTTAAGAAGTGTACTGCTACTTTTCTATCTAAAGATGTTGAACCATAAAACCAAACC
>BQNB010090645.1:0-17577 GCA_026074375.1 Tanacetum coccineum | reverse complement strand
ACATAAAAACACAACTTAAAACGAAATAGTTTTAGTTCAAAAGCATATTTAAATTTAAGAAAAAGAGATTTTCCCTATATTTATTAAATCACACACATCACACTTAACATTAAATATAACCATGATGCAATCGTAACCCTTGACCTTTTTGAAGGCTGCAACATCGGTTGTGAGCCGGCAAGATGCAACAAACTTTTATCGGTCTCGGATTATTATTCTTACTATGGGCTTTCTTTAGAAGGCTGCAACATCGGTTGTGAGCCGGCAAGATGCAGCAAACTTTTATCAGCCCACAATTTATAATTATTACTCATCATTCTTTTTTTCATTTTTCATCATTTTTCATTTCATTTTTATTTTACACTTTATTTTACGATATATAGAGAAGACTTCTTTTTGGAAAATTTAAGTATAAATTTGAACTAAGACTAAAATTATTGCTATCAACTACATAAAAATTATTGATTTAAGTTTAATTTCCAAAAATAGCACGTATTATTAGTCCGGTTAGGAGCTTATGGGAGAAAAAGCCAAAAATTACACACATGAGCCCTTAAGATTTCCAAATAATCCTTGTTTAGCATCCAACTCATAATCAACTCTATCATTTTTTGTTCTTCGTGAATTTTCGTGAACGCTTAGCCTAAAAGTTAAGGAACAAGCTAGAGCTCAACACACTCGATCGAGTCAAAATTTATTCTTATTCTACCCAGCAGGAAAGTCAAAATTGTGACAAAACACTTATTTTATTTTTGAAAATTTTTAAATTTTTTCATTTTTTTGGTATTTTGGTGGTAAAAACAGGATTACGTGAAAACAACGGCTGCAGGCACAATCAAATCGATAGATCCCCCCATACTAGAACTAAACATTGTCCTTAATGTTTTAAGAAGGGTCTCTACGTAAATCTAAGGCCGTTTATTAAGTATGCACAAAGATAAACGTTAGTCGATAAGATTTGGATATTGGATTATTAGGTATGCTTAAAGATAAATGTTAGTCGATAAGATTTGGATATTGGATTCCCAAAATGAAGCTGAGGATTTGAAGCTATTGTGAACGAAGGACAAAACCATGAGCACGAGAGGCTTCAAAATCCGGGACAATCCTGGACATACAAAACAAAACACGAAACACATAAAAATAGAAGAGGCGAGCCTCTCACACAACACACTTATTCATTAACATAATACTACTAAGGATAAGCATGGGTTACCACCCACAAAGCGCTTGTTTAAGGTCACTTAGCTTGACCCGATCCCCCATACTTGAGCTTTGTCAAGGGGGATAAAAATAGGGATGACAAACACCCAAATTAGGAGTGTTTTCTCCATGAATCAACATCGGGCTTTTATGATGAAAAAGCTTGGAAGCTTTAAAGCCTCGATGTGATGAAGAAGGAGGAGATTTTTCCTTTGAAGCAAGAACACCGTGATTGAAAACTTTGTCTTCATTTTCGGATGAAAATGGAAGTAAAGTATCAATCACGGGGGAAAGAGTAGCAAGAAATCTCATGGATTTGACTTCAATACACATCCCCGGATCGTAAATCTTGTTTCTATCTCCGGAAGGAGAAGAAACATCAAGATTGGATCCGAGATCATTATGAGAAGGAATGAAGTCAAAATCCATATAAAGGGTGGGTTGGGTGGGAAAAATATTAGGCACATCAACGAGGATGTCTTCCACCACATCAATGGTTGAATTTCCTGAATCGGGATAATCAACATGAAATGATTCGAACTCGGGAAGGGAAGTAGAATTATCGTCATCTTTCGAGTCGTAATCATCACTCTCAATACCCGGTGGTATAGAGTCATCCGGACCGGGAAATATATTGATCTCTTCCCTAAGAGAGTCACTATCCTCAACGGGGAGAGGAAATGTGGAAAGAGACTCGATGATCATATTTGGATTAACATGAAAATCTTCCGGCGGTCGGGGAGATGAATTATCATATAGCAACCTATCCAAAAGACTAATATATTCCTCGTGCTCTCTATTAACAATTCTTGGAGGAATTGTTATGAGTTCATCGGCGAAATCATCGAGGGTAGAATCAACCTTAGGAGAGGAAGCCATCAAAGTATCACGATTGAGTAATGATTCAAGAAGATAAGACTCGGTATCAAAATGATCATTTTTTGGAGTAGAATCGGGGTCTTCATTATGAATCGGATTAAACTCACTAGAAATGATTTCCTCGTCAAGATCAAAAAGAGGGTTCAAATAAGTTTTAAAACTCATTTCGTGAATAACCTCCTCATGACTTGACTTGTCATCACTAGAGGTAGAATCGTCGAAGAGAGGATTGGAAAACGTTGAAAAATTTGTCGTTTGAAAATCATCACAAACAGGCACATCACACTCACATTCATCCTCGGACTCACTTGGGTTTTGGACAAGGTTCTCAACACTAGACTTTATGAATTCGTCTAAATTCCGTTTCCGGAATTGTGTCAAGTTGCTTGTCCACCATGATGAGAGAGTCCGTTTTTGGTGAATCTGGTGTGATTGCGATAGGACATGTCATGAGATATTCTTGTGTTGTAAAAGAATACTCATCGTCGTCATCATCATAAGATGAGGTAGGCAAATTACAACTTGGAGTATTAATATATTCTGCCAACTCCTCGTTTATACTTTGCAAATCTTAAAGAAGTTTGTAAAGCAATTCTTGAACCTCCTCGGATTGAGCATGCTTAATTTCAAAAAATTTGTCCCAAGCTTGCATTAAAACTTTCGGTGTTTCCCTAAAAGAAATATGATTGAATTTCTTTAAAAAGGTTTCTATAGAAATCATTAAGTCATCTATAGGTTGCAAAATTTCCATTCTCATTTCTTGAGGAGGTTGATGAATGACGGGAAATTACGGGGGTTGAATTTGGTCAAAACTGGAAGAATTGGAATCGTGAAAATTTTGATTCATCGGTTGACATTCAAAAGTCGCATGAGGACCCCCGCAATTTTCACAACAAATAATTTGTTGTTGAAAACTTGGTAAAGTTTGTGGGAACTCATCATAGTTTTGATTATAGCATGGTTTCGGGTTTGGAACTTGCGGTGTATAATAGTGACCATAACGAGCATCGTTCCCGCAAAAATCACACAAGGTTAGTTCAGAGTGTGTGGGGTGGTCAGAAAAATTTTGAGAATCGTTGCAAGAATTCGGATTTGGATCATAAGCAAATGAATTTCCCGCTCCCGAAGCGCAAAACGAACAAAATCCACCGTTTAACTGGCCTTCACACCCGCAACAAGTGACTAGCTTTCCATCTCCATAAGTGCAGTTTAAACAATTTCCATTTATCAGATTAACACCACACAACTGGCAAGTAAAAAAATAACAATAGAAGCCAACACACGGTTGTCCATACCCCATACACTCGCCTTGTTCGAGCGAAGCCATAAGAATTAAACAATAAAGAGGGATAAGAAGAAGAATTAAATGCCAAAGAGGTTAAAGGAGATTATTTTTGTTTTTTGAGTTTTTAAACAACATATTTTATTAAAGGACAAAATGAGATTGAATAACTTAAAACGATAATCAACTTGCTTCATGGTAGCTCTCTAAAAGAAAAACACACAAAGGAGCGGAGGAGCGGGAAAGCGCGAAGCTATTAAAAACCTTCTCCTTTCGGGTCGTAGTTCGTAAGAACGACCCTCCTTATACCCCTCTTATAGTTTGTTAAACTTTTAAAGGTGAGCCGTACTTCACAAGTGACACAAAGGCAAGTTTTAAATCTTTTGTTTGGGAACTTATTAATGGAAATACTCAAAGTTGAGAGTATTAATTTGATGATGCATTTTTAATCTTATTTAAGGATAATGTTTTTATATTTTTGATTTTTTTCTTGTTTTTATATATATACAATAAAAAGAAATGAAAAATATTTTTGTATTTTTATATTTTTATAATAATAAGAAGAAAATATTCACAAACGGGAAACAATAACTTCACGAGGAAGGGTCTTCAAGTCACTAATCGTCAAACCGTAACGATATTGTCGCAACACACCTCCCCGGCAGCGGCGCCAAAATGATAGTCGCCCTTTTTAGGGGTCAAAGTATCAAATAGTAGTATAATATTAATCAAAATATAAAACCACCGCGAGTCAACCTAGTCAACCTTTTAGGAAAAAGGTCAACAAACTCACGGGTATGATATAAATGATTCCGGGCAAGTGATCACCCGGGTCGTTCTCCCAACAAGGCGTGAAATTGACGGTTACGTTTTTGGTTTGACTTTTGGATGCTTGAATACAAGAAGGATTTGATTTGGTTTTCTAAATTCTACGGGAAAAACATGAAAAGGCACAGGAATTAATTCCTAAACTACGGGAAAGCAATAAAGGCAATTGAATAACTTAAAAAATCTACAGGAAGCAAAATAAGACAAATAAATGAAACCTAATTCTACCGGAAATGTAGGATCCCTTTGTTTAATGGATCTTAACCTTTAGCTTGTAAAGGGTTTGTTGCCTTAGATAAATCTAACACGAAGACGATAACGGGATTTAAACCCGTTCTTTAAAAAAACAAATTCTACAATTTTGACCCTACGGATGCAAATTTAATTTTCCTAAGTCCTAAATGATAAAAGAAAAATTTTAAAAAAAATTATATTTTTTTGATTTTATTTTAATTTTTATGATTTAGAAATAGTTTTAATGAAATAAAATGATTATAAAAATTCTGGAAAATACTGAAAAATACTCTAGATCATAAGGAATGCAAGAAAAATATAAAACTGGAAAAATGCTGAAGCAATAGCAGTTTATTAAGCTAATAAAAGTGAAAACGAAAAGGGGGGGGTTGAATAGTTTACCACGCTTTTTAATTTAATATATAAAATTTGATTCAAAAAAAAAAAAAAAAAAAAACCCTTCAAGATTCGACTTTTGTAATTCAATACTGCACAATATGAACATGTATATATGTAGATAGTAAATAAAGATAAGAAGTTTGAAAGATCAAACCGCACCCAAAGGATTATAGTGTTCGGTTACGAAGCTCTCTGCGCTACTCCAAACTCTTGAGCACCAACCTCGAGAGTTTTCTTCACTATGTCAACAAGCTACCTTATGGCGAGAAACCGTACACAACGTTGCTTATAAAATTTCTGACACTAAGCTAATGTCTAGGTTCTTAATCGTAGCAAAACCAATCTATCACCAACACAACTTCACCGACTAGTACATGACGTCCACAACTTCACACTACTTCACAACTTCACTACACAACTTATCTTCACACCAGTGATCAATCAGACTAACAACTTCTTTCAATCTTCCAAACTCATTTCACACCTTCACAACTTCTTCTCACACACCTACTTATATCCCAAACTTATCTAACACATTACAAAGGATCACCAAGAACCAACTATACTTACAACAATCATCAAATCCTAACAACTACCCAACTTTAACAAGATTTACCAAAAGATTTACAAGGTAGATATGGATGCAACAAGATTGCAATATGGAATTTTTGGGTTAATACTTCTTCACAAGATAGATGAAGTATTCTCTCTTGCACTTGAAGGAATTGAGTTTGGATCAAGTTGAAACAAAGCTAAATGATTAAATGATCAAAGGATTTTAGAAAGGATATGTGGGCTGTTTTAGACAGAAAAAATGAGTGCAAAAGGTAAGAAAAATATTGGGAATAGTCCAGTATTTATAGACAAAAAAAAAAAGAAAGAGGAGCGGGGTCTATGGCCGGCCCCCTTAAATAGGGTGCCGGCCCCCTTAAAATTAAGGGGGCCGCCCATGTAATTAAGGGGGCCGCCCCTTATTCAGACGCTCCTTTTTGTCCTATTCAGGGAGGTGTTTCTAGGACCATTTCAGCCGTTTTAAGGTCCGAAAATTTGAAATCCAAAAAGTTATTTGAATAAAAACATTTCTTTTAAATGTAAAAAATGTTTTGGTGAGTTATACAAAAAAGTTTTACAACATTTTATAAAAGTTTCATTTGATCATAAAATGCATCAGTTCATTTGTTTTATCATACCGGAGTGGTATAAGTTTGAAATGAATATTTCTACTAAATACTTGTTACGTTTTAATTTTAAACGTTGAAACGTTTTTTATATTTTTGTGATTATCAAAACGTAAAGATGTGAAAAAAATATTATTAATGTTTTTAGGCATTATATTTTATTTATCAAAATATCTCCCCTTTTTAATGATTACAAATTTTAAACTCATTAAATTAAAATTATTTTTAAAACAATAACTTTTAGTGAGTTTTATGTCATTTCTCCCCCTTTTTGTAGAATCAAAAAGGCATCGTCGAGAATTGCTAGTAAAATTAATGGAATAAATGCTCCCCCTTGAGGTGTGCTCCCCCTCGTTCGAGGGCACCAAGGAATCGAGCTATGGTTTCTTGGCTAAAAAAACAAGTTTAGAACAAATCAAATTTTCTAACATGTAGCAATTAAAGAAAAATCTGGCAATAGCAAGCAAACCATTCAACAAGGGATTAGTCAATCATTTTGAACAATGTGTGTAAACAACACACAAGAATACAAGGAAATAAGAAGACAAGTATGCTTTAGAAGCATATTCATACATCATAAAAAAATCTAAAAAGCCATAGAAGGATTTTTGACTTGCTTGCGACACAAAAGGGTTTGACGATTATCTGTAGGCATGTTCTGAGATTAGATGGTTGTTGATGGGGGAAAAAAGAGTGGTGGAGCGGAGGTGGTTGTGGAAGGATAGTCTCTTTGAACTTGACGTGTAGATGTGGACGTGTGACAAGAATTCAATCCAATTGATTACTCTCACTCAACGCAAGGAATTATTTTTGTTGTAGATACAACATTGGCAATACACTAAATTTTTCCAACTTGTTAATGTTGAGGTGTGTGGTAGGTTTGGAGAGTAGGTAATGATGGATGTTGATTTGTTGTTGAAGAGATGCCAGGCTAAGAGGTTGTTGATAGGTCTTGTAGTTGATTGGATGTCATACAACTAGGCTTCTCTACTTGGAGATAAGAGATGAATGTATGTTGAGTTTGGTTGTGTTAATGTGATTGTCACTTGAGGTGGAAATTGAGTGTGAGTTTCATGTAGATTAATGGGTGAAATAGGAAGTAGAGGATGTGCATATCCTAAGTGATGTGAAGTGTCCCTTGATGGGTGGGTGAGGAATTTGGTAACGTTTTGATTGGGTGATTGTTTTCTTGAGATGGTTCATGATGAGGAGTGAGTGGTTTTGGTATTGGTGAAGTAGAATTGAGTACATTTGATGCGTTATAAATGTTTGTTTTCTTTCTCCAAATGGGTTTCACACTTATTTTGGCTACCCTTGATGGTTTGGATGTGTGTTTGTTAGGAGATGTCATTGGTGAGGATGATGGTGATGAAGGTGAATGAGGATGTATTTATAGTGAGGGAAAGGTTCAAATAAGGAAGTATGAGCATTCAAAGGATCAATTCCAATAAATGTTTATGAGTTTAGGGAAACAGTGGCTAAGACTAGGGGGTGTTTGGTTAAAAAGAGAGAAAAGATAATGTTTTCTCGTGCATGCCTAGGCTGGTCCCCTTAAAATTAAGGGGGCCGCCCTTTATGAATTAAGGGGGCCGCCTACTGGCATTTCCCAGATTTAAAAAAAATTGATTTTTCTCAAAAATTTTGTGAGGGTTTCAGTTTTGGTGGTTGATTTGCAACAAGTCTATCCTTTTATGGCAATTAAGATATTTTAGCACATAACAATTAAGCATTCAATAAGATATAATGCATAGTTTTGGCATGTAGACATATAAAGATAAGAGAGGAAGGCTAAACAAGATATAATGCACAAGAGGTTTACTTAGCAAGAGGATTAACAAGATAAACCAAACTTTTGTGCAAAAACTAGTGTGCGCCTAAATGCAACTAATGTGGAGTTGTGATTATTTCGACACTAAGACATGTAATACCTAAGAAATAATCTAAATGCTCCTTGATTTAATTTTGCACAACCAAGATTGTCAAGAAATATATATTAGATTATATAATTTGTTGACAGCACCAAATAAGAAAAAGTAAAGAAAGCATTTATGCCTAAGTAAAAAGAATTGTTTTAGCATATCTCAACAATATATGAAAATTAATTTTCATGTGATCCTAGTTGTGAGAAAGACTTTCTTTAGAAAATAAATGAGATGGGACTATGTGTAATGAGATATGCATTTAGATGGATGAATTTGTAAAAGGTTTCATATAGGTTTTTCCCATTTTTTTTTTGTATTTTTGTGCAAAACAGAAGCCTAAACACAGAGAATTTTTACTGATCATGGAGTGGTCCACCCTAAAGTCTGGCCAACCCCCTTAAACATTAAAGGGGGGCCCGCCCCTTTAAGAATTAAGGGGGGCCCCACCCTGTAGAGAAATATTATTTCCTCAGATTTTTGACAAATTGTTCATTACTCAATTTTTAGTGCTGAAAACTGAGTCAATGTGACCATCTTTCCTAGACCTAAGCGGAAGTAATAAATGGTTCACTTTAAGTGGCTTAGTTAGAATATCGGCTATGTTGTCTTCCGATGAGACCTTTTCTAAAGAGATATTCCCGTTTTGAACATTATCACAAAGGAAGTGGTGGCGAATTTCTATGTGTTTAGTTTGTGAGTGTTGAACGGGATTCTTACTTAAGTCTATAGCCCCTTTGTTGACACACATTATTGGAATATTGTATAACCTAATGCCATAGTCTATGAGAGCTTGTTTCATCCATAGTGCTTGTTGACATGCCTTTCCGGCACTAACATATTCCGCTTCGGTTGTGGAGATAGCAAGAGCGAGTTTTGCTTCTTTGAAAATCAAGATGTTAAAAACCGCATCCCTTGAATGTTCCGAACACACAGTGCTCTTGCGATCAACGAATCTCCCGCATGATCCGAATCCGCATAAACTATTGTTTCTATGCCAGATCCTTTGTGATACCATAATCTAAAATGCATAGTGCCTTTAATGTATCGGAAGATACGCTTAACCGCTTCTAGGTGAGAGGTTTTAGGATCATCTTGAAAGCGTGCACAAAGGCTAACACTAAACATGATATCGGGTCTACTTGCCGTTAAGTATAATAAAGATACCTAGCAATGCCTCTATATTTAGTAGTATCACGGACTCACCTTCTTCGTCCCTTGTGAGTTTGGTTTCCGTAGACATGGGGGTTTTTCATTGCTTAGTGTTCTTCTAGTCCAAATGTTCTTAACATTTTCCCTTAATATATTTTTGATTGATTGAAGAATATTCCATCATTTAATTGTTTATGTAATCCTAAGAAAAAAGTTTATTTCCCCCATCATAAACTCATTTCAAACTAACTCCTCATGCATGATCTTGCCTAGTCATCACACATTTCTTAACAGTTGATCCAATAATAATTCATCACAACAATAGTTGTACATTAATGATGTTGAGTCTTTCTTTTTTAGTGAAGAAAGTTTATCTACCATTCCTATAGAATAATTATGTTTAATAAGAAAGGCTTTTAGTTGATTGTACCAAGCTTTTAGAGCTTGTTTTAGACCATAAAGAGCTTTCTTAAGTTTATAGACATAATTAGGTTTTGCGAAGTCAATGAATCCCGAAGGTTGTGCCACAACACACCTCCTCATTGCTAACAACCGTTAAGGAATGCACTCTTCACATCCATTGGTATAAATTAAAATCTTGTGCACAAGCATAAGCTAAAAGTATTCTTATGGAATCTAGTCTAGCTACGGGTGCATATGTTTCATCATAATCAATTCCTTCTTGTTGATTATAACCTTGACACCAACCTAGCTTTGTTTCGTTGTTACGGACCCATTTATCATCGAGGTTTATTTCTATATACACACATTTTTTGTTCCTATAATGCCATATCCATGGGATTTGTTACTAGTACACCAACATCATTGGTATAAAATTGAGTTAGTTCCTCTTCATGGCCATTATCTAATTTTCATCTTTAGTGCCTCATTTCTATTTTTTAGTTCTATTGTTTGAAATAAAAGCAAAAGAAAATTGCTTTTCTTTTGAGCTTGCGACCTAAGTGTTCTTTAATTTAGATTACCAATAACATTTTCTAGAGGATGACTTTTAGATTCTTTAATGTTAGTTATTTGATTATTTTCTAATGAAATGTCTTCAAGATCATTGCCTATGTGTTTTGTTTTACTAACCACAATAGCTCTCCTTTGACTAATTCAATCATCTTCCATTGGTGATAGTTTTAGTGGAGGAGGAGTCTCATCGAAAGTTACATTTAATGATTCTTCTACTTTCATTGTTTGTTTGTTAAGTATTATGTAAGCTTTACTATTTTGCGAATATCCAAGGAAAACACCTTCATACGACTTTGGGTCGAACTTGGTTAGGTAATCTTTTGTATTAAGAATAAAAAATTTACTTCGAATACTCTTAAATAGCTTAAGGTTGGTTCCTATCCCTCTTAACAACTCGTATGGAGTTTTTCCCCAAATACGTCTAATAGAGTACTCTATTAATTATACAAAGTTAATGTATCGATCGGCTAGGCACTAAAAATTTTTGAAGAATGGATTGTTCATTTAACATGGTTCTACTCATTTATTGTAAGGTGCGATTTTTTCGTTCTACTACCTCATTTGATTGTGGAATACGAGGAGTGGAAAAATTATGAGATATCTCATTTAAATTACAATATTTTCCAAATTGTACTTCATTATCAAATTCCCGACCATGATCCATTCTAAGTGATACAATAGAACATCCTAATTTGTTTTGGATCATTTTGCTAAATATTTCTAATTCTTCGAAGGCTTCGGTTTATTTGCTAAGAATCTATCCAAGTGTATCGAAATAGTTATCTTACAATACTAAAGGTATAACTATTTCCTCCATGACTTCGTAATGCGAGGGCCAAACAAATCCATGTGAAGTAGTTCTAAGCATCTAGTTGTTGAACATATTTTTGGCCTTGTGACTTACGTGAGCTTGCTTTCTAACTTTGTAAGCATCACAAAAATGTTGGTCGTATTTAAGTTTAGGTAGATTTCTAACTAATTCTTTAGACCCTAATGATTGAATTAGTTGCATATTAGCATGACCTAAACTTCTATGCATATGTGGATTTTCGTCTAATGTTCGCAAGGCATATTTGCCTTCCATTTATTTCCTAGTTACATTTACATTATATCCCCCCTTTCCTAACTCCTTACCTATAACTTTTTCGTTTTGAATTTTCGTTATCTTGTTCGGTAAATATTAACTTTGCACTTAATATCACATAATTAGACCTATACTAAGAAAGTTATAAGTTAAGTTTTCTACATGCTACCAATTTTCAATTATTAAGAGTCTTGAGAAAATCTGACCTTTGCCTATGAATTTACCCGTGTAAGGTGCTTCCGAAAATTACGTTACCACTCCGTTGTATGCTTGTATGAGGTAAACAACTTTCGATTACCGGCATGTGTTTTGAACATCCACTATCTTTAATCCATCATTGGGTTCCAAGTTTACTCTAAGCATATGTCATCACGGGCGCTCGTTGAGCTACAAGGCAAGCTTCATCTTTAGTCTTTTCTACCTCATCTTCTCCATTGTCGCCCCATACTCCTCCAATGAATGCTCTTTGATCGGTGTTCTTTGGCGGCTTTGAACATTCTCTAATGAAATGATTTGGGTCAACACATCTAAAACATTTTCTTTCACTTTTATCATAACCATCATTTCTACTTCTTTGGAATGTTTTCTATCACCTTCGTGGTTGTCTTGCAATCTTCTTCCCTCGTCTCTTGAAGAGTTCCTGTGAATTCCTTACGCCATAGTATACTCATACGCTTCACTATCGGAAATTGAGCTATCTTCATCACTTACTTCCTTTTTCAACTTTAATGCAAGTGATCTATCTTTGTTCTTTATTGCCTTAAAAAAAAATAAACCGTTTCTACTTCTTTCTTAATACTATCTTCATAAACTTTCAATTCCAATTAGTTCGTCAAGAAATAAGGTTGTTAGATTCTTTGATTCTTCAATCGTCGTGACTTTCGCGCGCCATTTTGGATGTAGTGCCCTAAGAAATTTCCTAACACAATTCTTGCTAGAAAAACTTTTATCAAGTCCTTTTAGACTAGTAATATAGTGTTAAATTTACAAAGGCATTATCTATTGATTCCTTCTTCCGGAATCAAAATTGTATCGATATTGTTAAACAAGGAGAACTATTTTGTTACTTGACTTGATTATAACCTTGATGAGTGTTATAAGGTAACCCAAATATCTTTTGCGTTTGACACCTAAAAATTCTTTCGTCTTCTTTTACTGGCAAAGCATTATAAATTACCATTTTTAGCTTCCATTAATTTTTTGCAAGTTCTTTTTAAGATCATCATCTTGTTTATGAAAAAGATACAATTACATCATTTTTAGTTTCGGATTAAATAGAATGCGGAGAAAATCACCATCAGTAAGAACAGGCCAAAGATCTAGATTTTTTTTGACTTCAACATAAGTTTCGAACTATTTTTCCAATAAAGAAATCCAATACTTCAAAAGTGGGTGGTCTTTGCTATAGATTGCTCTTCAAATATTTTTCTCCTGATTCCATAGATCGATTCAAGTTTTAAAATACATTTATTTTAAAAATCTTTGTTTAAAACCAGGCTCTGATACCGTTGTGGAAAACTATAATGGGGGGGGGTTCAATAGTTTACTACTTTTTAAATTAATATTTAAAATTTGTTATAAAAAAACTGATCGACTTTTGTTTTTGTGAATCAATACTTGCACAATATGAACAATATAAATATGTAGAAGCAAATAAAAGATAAGAGTTAGAAAGATCAAACCATAACACAAGGATTTATAGTGGTTCGGTTACGAAGCTCTTCGTTTCGCCTACTCCACTATTCCCAGCACCAAACTGTGAGAGTTTTCTTCACTATGTTTTAACAAGCTCCCTTAAATGGCGATAAAACCGACACAATCGTTGCTTATATCAATTTCCGACACTAAGCTAGATGTCGAGTTCTAATCTTAGCTAGAACCAATCTATCACAACACAACTTGCACGACTATTCACGACTTCACAACTTCACGACTACTTCCAACACTTCAACTACACAACTTATCTTCACACCTTGATCACGACTACATAACTTTTTCAATCTTCACAACTTCACACCTTCACAACTTCTTCTCATCACACTACTTATATCACAACTATCTAACACTACTACAAAGGATCACCAAGATCCAACTATGCTTACAACAATCACCAAATCCTAACAACTACAAAACTTTACAAGATTTACAAAAGCTTACAAGGTTATGATATATGATGCAACACAATTGCAATATGGATTTTTTGGGTGTAATACTTCTTCACTTGATGATGAAAGTATTCTTCTCTTGCACTTGAGGAATTGAGCTTGGATCCCTTGGAAACAAAGCTTTATGATTAAATGATACCAAGGATTTTTAGAGAGGATACGTGGGCTTTTTTAAGCAGGAAAGAATGAGTGCACAAGGTAAGAAAAAAATATGTGACTAGTTCCAGATTTATAGGACAAAAAGAAGAGAGCGGGGTCTATGGCCGGCCAGCCTTAAAAGGGTGTCCGAACCCCCCTAAAATTAAGGGGCCGCCCCTTATTCAGAAAGCTCCCTTTTTGGTCCTATTCAGGGGAGGTGTTTTAACTGACCATTTCTAGCCGTTTTAGGTCCGAAAATTTGAAATTCAAAAAGTTTATTTTGAATAAAACATTTCTTTTAAATGTAAAAAATGTTTTGTGATGTTTATAAAAAGTTTACAACATTTTATAAAAGTTTTCTTTGATCATAAAATGCATCAAGCATTTGTTTATTCATACCTTGGAGTGATATAAGTTTGAAATGAATATTTACTACTGAATACTTGTTTACGTTTAATTTTACGTTGAACGTTTTTATATTTTATGATTATCAAAACGTAAAGATGTGAAAAAATATTATTAATGTTTTTAGGCATTATATTTTATCAACATAAGCAAATAAGCTAAAACTGGACATTAAGTGTTAAATATTAAATATTGCAAGATAAAACTGAAAAAGACCCCAGGGCAGTTGGTATTGTGTGTGTGTGCTAAGGCGTGTGCTATGGTAAGGGGGAGGTCATGGGTTCGACCCCCATGCCTCTCCTTTTTTATGAAACATTTTTTTTCTTTTTTTTTCTTTTTCAAACTTATAAAACAGACAAAAATAAGCAAATTTAAAAAAAGTGACTTTTTGTAAGACTTAAAAATAAGCAAATTATAAGCAAAGAAAAAGCTGGCAGACTTAGCTTTTTTTACACTAAGGACAATATGCTAAACTGTTAACTAGTTTATGACTAAATAAGCTAATGGGAAAAGCAAATAAGCAAAAACAGATTGGAAACTACACCTAACAAGCAAGTCTAAACAAAATAAGCAAATGAAATTAAGTAGAAAAGCTAGAAAAAAGCAAATAAGCAAATGGCTAAAAACAGCAGACAAACAGCCTAAGGGACAATTTTTGGGCTTAATTTTAAGCACCTTAGTGGAACCTTATGGGTATGTGACTTGTAAGCTCTTAAAGCTTGGCTTCTAAACTACAGGAATCAGCAAACAAAATATGGTTTGAAATTCAAATAAGCCTTGAAAAAGGCTTATGAAAAGTGCAGTTCACTCTTAGTACATGCTCATTTTGGTTTTTGTAAAGACAAAAGCCAATATTGCAGCCCTAAAATAAGCTAGTAAATAAGCTCCAAAAACTAAGATAAGCTGAAACAGATTAATACTATACTACAAACTACTTATTCAGTGAAAATCAGACACTAAAACTTACTTTAACTTACCTAAAAATGAGATTGAAATCTGCTAAAACTTAATTCATTACTTGATTAACCATAGCTGTTTTGACCCATTGCCAATAAAAATGATGAAACAGTGTTAAACTTACAATTACCAGATCATAGACTGATTAAGGAGCACATTTTGAACATGAAAAACAACTCCTCACAACTAGAATTTTAAAATCAAAGATAAAACACTTTTGGCACTTTAAATCTAACAGTTATGAAAACTTAAGCTTAGAAAAACATGAAGATAACTAAAAACTTGATTCAAACATAATTAAACTTACTTATAAACAAATTTAAGCTTGTGAAATCTGACTTGAGTAACACAAACAGGTTTTTGACTTTATTTGACCCTTATTAACACCTTAAGCCAAACACCCCTTTAACTAGTTTTAGCATATTTAAGACTATAAAAAAGAAATTTAAACTTAAACTTTGTATAACCATATTAAAACTAAGACTCATTAACATAAACAAACATGTTTCAACAAGATTTAAGCACCCACATAAGCTAGAACACATGAAATAGTTTTTTAGAGAATTTAAAAGACAATTTTTGCATAAAACTTAAATTTCATTAAAACAGTAAAAGTTTACAAGACTTAAAAGTAAATGACAGAATTAAAATTACATAAAACATAAAAAACATTAAAAGTAAAGCTATTCTACTCCTAGTTACTTTTTTTCTTCCTTTCTCTTCTCTTTTTATAAGCTGCCAGGGTCTTTTCATGTGTGCTTGTTGCGTTTTTGTTGTGAGAGGAAACCAAGCATCATCCTACCCTTGAAATCATCTTGGAGCCCAATCTATAAATCACAGCCATGGATTTCCTTGTCCTTGTGCTCTGTCCAATGGGATGTTTCAGGATTGCCAAGGTGGAGTTGGCGTTTTGTGAGGTAAGGATAAGTTGAGTGGGGTGTGAGTGGGATTTGGGGAAGAGGGTGAGAGTGACAGGGGAAAAAGACACATGAATATTGTCTTGGGTTTTTGGTTTTGGCGGGATAAATAGTTTAAGGTTAAGCAGGCTACAAGTTTGAGGAAATGGCATAATTTGCCCTTGACTTTGTATAGTTTGATTGCTAGAATGGTCCTCGAACTCTGCATCTTTGGTCTTTGAGGTTGATAAGGGTTTGCACCGTTAGTCCTTAGGGACTAACAATGTTAGTTCTTGAAGGACTAACTGTGTAATAAGGTAAGAGGTTTTGGGCTTAACGGTGTTAAAGGTTTAAGGGTTGGGCAAGTTATCTTGAATTGGGCCGGTTTAATATTAAAAAGGTAATGGGCTTTTTTAATTGGAATTTTGAGCATTTTAAATGTATATAAATACTATTGGGCTGACCCGGCCCATTAACTCGTGTACGGGTTGGCCCGATAAGTTTTCTTCGGTTTTGGCTCGGCTTTGACTTTGACTTTGTCGGGGTTGACTTTTTGGTTTTCTTCTTCACGCTTTTTCCGTTCTCGTGCTTGGTTTTGTCGTTTTGGCTTTGTTTTAGTCCTTTTCTTATATATCCATTACCTGCACAATACAAATGCAAAACATACAAATACAATGTATTTTTGGTACGTTTTTGGTCATTTAAGTCCAGTTTTAATGGAAAATGGTATGTGTAATTAAGCACATACCATACATCCTTCCCAACTTCTCCATGAGGTCGTTTTCCCTCATTGGTATGAAGATTGCAGACTTTGTGAGTCGGTCAACAATCACCCAAATAGTGTCATGACCTTGTGACGAATCGGGAAGCTTTGTGACAAAGTCCATAGTGATATTATCCCACTTCTATTGAGGTATCCTGGGTTGTACCAACAATCTCGATGGTCATTGATGTTCAGCCTTGACCTTAGCATACGTCAAACATTTGCTAACATAGGTGGAGATGTCAGCCTTTATATTGGGCCACCAGTATAGCTTTTTCATGTCTTGATACATTTTGTCGGAACCCGGATGGACAAAGTATTTTGATTTGTGGGACTCGTGCATGATCATGGTCCTTAAATCACCATAACATGGCAACCAACTCCTACCATTTAAGCATAGGGTTTCGTCGGCACGGGGTTCCAACTTTTCCTTCGGTATATCCTTCCTGATCGTACCTCCTACGTCTTCATTCTTGATGTTCTCTGGTTTCTGTGCTTCTATTTGAGCTTCTAAAATTTGTTTGGGGAGATTCAAACCAATAGTCATGACTAAGGCTCGAACCCGTAGTGGCTTAATCCGTCTTTACGGCTTAGGACATCAGCCAATACGTTTGCTTTCCTCAGGTGATAACGAATTTCACAGTCGTAATCACTGAGCAACTCTAACCAACGATGTTGCCTCATATTCAACTCCTTTTGATTAAGGATGTGTTGTAGACTTTTATGGTCGGTAAACACAGTGCACTTGGTTCCATACAGATAATGCCTCCAAATTTTAGAGCAAACACTACTGCACCAAGTTCCAAATCATGAGTAGTATAATTTTTCTCATGAATCTTCAGCTATCGTGATGCGTACGCAATCACCTTCTCGTTTTGCATCAATACCGCACCCAATCCTTTATGTGACGCATCGCAATATACAATAAAGTTCTTAGCTCCTTGAGGGAGAGCCAAGATAGGTACGCTACACAACTTATCCTTCAATGTCTAAAAAGCTGCTTCTTGCTTGTCACCCCATTCAAAGGCGACTCTCTTTTGCGTAAGCTTGGTCATTGGCTTAGCAACTTTTGAAAATCCTTCGATAAACCTCCGATAATAACCGGCAATACCTAAAAATT
>BQNB010090644.1:0-27091 GCA_026074375.1 Tanacetum coccineum | reverse complement strand
AGATTTAGTTTCTAAAATTAGTTTGTGTTTTATTTTTTAGTTTTATAAAAACATTTGCAAGTTATATACATTCCAAGCATATATAAAATTAAACAAAACAAACACAACCATAAGTATGCAAAGCCTCAACCGATGAAAAACCTATGCTTGGTCTCGTGGGCCATCACGAGAACCAAGAAGTCAACTAAGGGTTAACCACACAACCACAAGGAGGGCTCCCACTTGCTCCAAGAACCATCTTGAGCAAGTGAAACCCTTAATAAATATTATGTCCAAAACTGGCATAAAATTTCAGCTGACTTGACGGGCCTGAAACTCCTAGAAGGATTCTTCCCCACTCTGATCTCTAGTTGAAAAAGTTGTAGCCCCATAAGTTTTGTACCTGCTTTAAAAAATTCAGCCTCTAACTCCTTATAGAACTCCGGAAATCCATTTTTAGTGGAGGTTACTCCAGCAGCTCTGAATTTGACTTTATGCCTTTAACTTTTGCGCCATTCGAATCCAAACATCGGTTACAATAATTTTATGATTAAATACATTTATCCTATCATCTAACTACTGTAAAGTGCCGAAACAATGGCAAAACCCAAAACTGAAATTAAATGCAATATCAAGCGAAACAAGTCACAAGTGGTCATGGTTTTCATCGGCTTTGCATACACAACATAATAATACCATAATATCATGTATTAACAAGGTGTTGGCTAAGTCCATGGCCAAACATGCATGTATTTGCCATGGAAACAAAATGATTAACAAGAAATAAATTGTTTAGCCAACGAATCGAAGGAATAAATTAACTAGAATTAAAACCCTGATTGGTACGTGTAACCAATGGCTTAAGAATCATTTAGTATTGTATTAAAGACCTTATAACAACCATATTAATTCAGAAATTAATGCCCAAGGGGCTGATTTAAAACCGATTCAAGAATCGTTCTAAAACGCGCGATTTAGGCCCTTTTACACGTACCCAATAACAAAACCAATTAAAGTATGCATAACAAATGGCTATGGGATCAAAAATACCAGATTATAAGACCCTATATGGATCGAATTAATTTCAAAAATTAGGCCTTAGAGGCTGTTTTAAAATTATCCATTTGATTCCATTAAAAACAAGCGTTTTTAGCCATTTTTACGCATACAAGATGATCATATGATGGCTCTTGATACCACTATAGGTGCTGAATCAAATGAATATCATATAATCAAATATAAAACACAGCGGAAGAAGCACCTATCAACGGATCCATAGAGTCATATGATCAATCAAAGAAAAACAAGAAAAGTAATACTTTTGTAGCGTGATCGGTAAAATCAACTGGTGACCTTCACCCTAGCACGGAACACCAAATGAAACCAAGTGATCAAAGGATATCACCTCTATGATGTATCCATACTACACTTCCTTATATACCAATTGATGCTAGTCTAAACCCCATAACTTTATATTTCACTTTGAATAATCAAGATACAAAGTGATGGAAAAATAAGAACACCAAAACCTTATTAAAAGAGTGTGTGTGCCGTATGTATATATAGGGAGAGGAGGGAAGAGATTTTAAGAAAGTTATTAATCACATTAATTAGAAAATCAATTAGGAGATAATCATATTAATGTTAATTGGTCAAACAATCTTATCCCTTCCCATACATGCATGAATGGCCGGCCCCTATAGGGCTTGTATGGGCCTCCTCTTTTGTTTTCTAAGTTCAATTAACTAACTACAATACTTAGTTATTAGAAGCCCAATAGTTATCCCGTGTCACGTGGATTATTTATATACCGTAAATACAATAAACACGATATATAAATGGTACCTCAGTGTATATGTGTGTGACCCCATAGGCTCACATGTGTCTAGCCATATAATTAGTTATTATGACACGAGCATACTCCAACAGTTTGCACCCTTCGCTCCAACTAAGTTTAACCATGCCGGCTGCGATGGTAGTTGGGCCCTACCTCTCACCATGCCGGCCTACAAGAAAAAAAAATCACCAACATGTCATAGATTTCAGTACCCACAAAATGCTAATCCTTATAAAAAAACGCTAGCCAGAAGCTAAAAAACCAAACCCATAAGCAGCCATAAGCTCAACAAACAAATCTCATAAGTTCAAAATAAGTTGGGATAATAAGCCAATCCAATCAGCCCCTAATCAAAAATAGAGTGGCAAGCTTAAATCTGTTATCGCCGTACAAAATAAAAGAATAGGCATAGATCTGTCTATGGTGGTAAGGTCATAGAAGTATTCGAATTTCGTGATGGCTGCAAAGAAATCTGGTTGCATAGTAGACATACATGTTATGTGTAACCTTTGCCCTTTTTATATTCTGAATATTTCATTTTTAGTCTTTTGACTATTTGACATTTGTCAGTTTATTTAGATATTGTACCGTGTTGACGGTGGTGATTTTATGAGAACTATGGTGATTTATGGTTTATTGTGATTAATAATCCCTTTTGGAAGGTATTATTATGTTATTTGTATTCCGGATGGTTTGACATGTAAATTTTCGAGAAATGCCAAAAATGAGTCCCAACATGTCCGTTAATGTCCAAATGAGTTTTGAAGGGTTTAAAGTGTAAATATGTCGTGTAAGTACTCTAGGTTAATGGAAAATATTTTTAAAGTAAATAAAAATGCTAAGTAACTGTGGGGAGTATTTTACGGTTGAGTTTTACGAGTTTTTAAGTGATCCCGATATGAAAAGAAGGACCCGAGACCCCCTAGGATCCTTGTCGTGAGATAGAGTCTAAGAGGGGACAAGGAGGCATGATTTTAGCTCCTTAGTCTAGCAATTGTACACATATATTCCATGTTACAACCAACATTCCCATTCATTCTCCCATTTTAGTTTTAAAAAAAAACGCACACTTGTATGTGTGTGTTCGTCCGCCATCCAAAACCACCACAAACACCATACATTTTCCAACTTTAATCAAGAATAAGATACTACGGGTTGATACGAATATTTGGGTATTCATTTAAACAACATTTGGGTTGTCCGGTTCGCGTCGAAATCTATACTTTTGAAGACTTTCTTGTAAGTTTCTAAATTTAAATTTTGTTTGTCCTTTTGGGTTTATATTGATGCATAGATGTTAGTTGTACACGTTGATCGTCGTGAAAATTGATTTTTGGAAACGCAATGGATAAAAAGGGTGTGTTTGGATGCGTCGAACAAAGAAGGAAAGAAGAGGGTTTTATAGTTTTGATGTTGTGGTCGTGATGGTTGAAAACATATATTGCTAATTAGCTTATTTTGTATAATAGCTTATATAGCTTATTTTGTGGGCTTTTCGTGGCTTATTTTGAGCTTATAGGCTCTCGGCTTATTTTGAAATCCCAAGGGAGGTGATTTTGATTATTTACGTGTTATGGCGTATACTCGTGGACTATTTTTGTGGCTTATGATAATAACCAAATGCGATACGTAGCTTATTAGCTTATTTTTAAGCTCAATATAGGTATTTTGGAGCTTATGGGCTCACGACCCAATAAGCCCATTTAAGCCGTGGCTTAATGGGATGACTTATTGTTGTCCGGATTATTTTTTACTTATTAGTATAAGCTTATGTATATAAATGGGCCTTGGTTTTGGGCTTGGATCGTATTTTGGACGTATAAATATCTTAATGGACCCTTATTGGGTCTTAAAGCCCAACAAGCGATATTTAGTCATTTTAAGAGTTTTGACGGACTTTCGAAAGTGAAATGTATTTACGAAGTGATATTAAACGTTATTTTGGGAAAAACGCTTTAGTAAACGTTAAAGATTGAGATTTTAGAATTTTGTCGGAAAGGTGTCGAAAGTTTAAAAAATGTTTGAAGTAAGGGTTTGAAGCCTTGGAAAACGTTGTATAAACGTACGGGTCATGCCGAAATTTCATAAAAAGTTTATACTTAGAAATTTTACTTAAAGACATGATTTTTGATTTTAAATAATAAAATATTATTTTATTATTTTATTAATTTAATAAATTCACTAAAAGACGAAAAATAATTTTTCTCAAAACTTCTCTAATATGTTTATTATGAGTAAACGTTTTATTTTAAACCATATTTTGATTAATTTTACGGTGACTAAGGTTTATGAATGGACTTATCGAGATATATTTATAGTTATTTATTATAAATATTTACATATATTACTTATCTATTCTCTTTAAATGGTATAAGTGTGTATTATTGAACTATCGTATTGATAAGATATTTTGGGTTAAGACATCAACCATCACACCACTAAATTATTACGGGTAACTATACAACGCATCTAACCTCTATGCATCAAACGTGAAGACTATTTTAGAAATGAATGATTAATATGGGACATTAACTGGACTAGGTCGTGTGCGAACATCGTTGCACTTACTTATGTGATTGAGATTTGGTTGCTAAAGACTTGCTTGAGGTGAGTTCTCGTAGCCCCACTTTTTAAATCTTTTCCGTTGGGGGAAAATGATACTCAAATGTGTTTTGAAATGTTTTTTGATCTGTGCGAAATGTGGTTTTGTTTTGGGACAATTTATGTACTTATGACTGCTATGTGAATATTATGTGTTACATGATTGTTTCGATCAGAGGGGTACGCCTATCCCAGTATCTGTATGGTTATTAGATCAGAGGGGTACGCCTATCCCAGTATTTGTGTGGTTATTGGACCAGCTGGGTACGCCTACCCTAGTATGTGTGAGGTCATACCCTAATCTAGCGCTCTGGCTAGTAGGCCCTTTAGGTGCGTAAGCGACATATTTTGCTACATGACTAGCGGGGATGCTAGGGCAGGGTGATTAACTAGCGAGATTACTAGGTCATGTTACATGATTAGCGGGGATGCTAAGTCATGGGTTGTTTGCATTTATTCACTGTCATATTGCACTATTGTCCACTGTTTTGAGATATTGGCACAACTTTTGGGTTTAAGGTCAAACCTATGACCTTACCAACATTATTGTTGACGTTTTCGAGTATCATTTTTAGGTGAGGTGAAAGATGAATAAGTTGGTGATATGTGATAGCAGGCTTAGAATTATCCCGTGTGGATTTGCATGTGAAGTCTTGCTTGTTTATCTTGTTTGGTTCTTAGCTTTGGTTTAAGTTGGATTTGGACCCCTGTGTGGGTTATTAGAATTGTAAGAGTTGATGGATTTGATTGTGATTTGGGACATCACTCGAGGTTGTTCGAGGTTGATGGTTTTCGTAACACTTGAAGTTTATGCATTGTAGTTTTCTCTATATTGTATCTTGTGTTATGATTGATCATTATGTTGCGCTCCCGAGTTTCTACCATTGTCGGGGTGTGACATAATTGGTAATTAGAGCCAAGGTTATATAGAACTAGGTGGGTTGGCCTAGACTATAACCTAAGACCCGTCATTTAGTTACGTATAGGATCTATGTGCGTGGTGCTCCGCTTTTGCTTGCCTTCGCTTGTTCGCGGTTTGGTGCTTTAGTTATGTCAGTCATTGAAATGAGTGAGCTTAATACTGAGTACGACTGAGAAAGGATGCGAATATAAATACGGTGGCCAACGTAGTTATAAGCGTATCACAACTCACTCGTACTTGGTAATAGCGTTCACACAAATCGATGTTGACACCATAAGGTGATATTATGTGTATGGTTATATATATAGTAAGATATTCTATATATATGTTAGTCTCCCTACCTACCTAACGTTGCCCATGTTCTTCCTCGTGTAGATAATGCCTCCAAGGATGAGGACCCAAAGTGCTAGCCGGCCTGTTGTCGAATCACAAAGAGGGGGAACGGGTGTACGGGTTGGTAGAGGTGGGAGGGGTAGAGGACCTATGGGAGGTAATAATAACCATGTTGACGAATTAAATGGTCAAAGGAATGACCAAGGAGTGGGAGCTAATGGGGTGTAGAGGGAGTCAATGGGAATGTAAAGGGAGTTAATGGGGGTGTGGGAGAAGCACCCGACTTCTCAACGATCATTTCCCAACAATTGCAGAACCTCTTACCCGCCATTCTAGCTCAGGTTGGTAACCAAGGAAATGTTGGAAATCAAAATGGTAATGTGGTTAATGAGAACGTTCCGGAGAACGTTAGGAATGTGTTAGTGAATGGCAACTGGGTAGGTTGTTCATATAAGGAGTTCTTAGCTTGTAACCCTAAGGAATATGATGGTAAGGGAGGTGTTGTAGCTCTTACTCGATGGATTGAGAAAATGGAGTCCGTACAGGATATGAGTGGTTGTAGTATTGACTAAAAAGTAAAATACACTGCTGGTTCATTTGTGGGTAAGGCTTTAACGTGGTGGAACTCTCAGATCCGCACGTTAAGCCGAGAAGTTGCTGCTAGAATGTCATGGAATGACTTTAAGTTTATGATGATAGAAGAGTTTTGTCCTAGTCATGAGATGCAAAAGTTGGAAACTGAGTTGTGAAATCACGCAATGGTTGGGGCTGGCCATGCTGTGTATACTGATAGGTTTCATGAGTTGGCTAGGTTAGTTCCTCACTTAGTAACTCCAGAAAGTAGGAAGATTGAGAGGTACGTGTATGGCCTTGATCCACAGATCCGTAGGATGGTGGCAGCAACGAAGCCAAAGACTATGCAGAAGGCTATGAAGATTTCGGGTGCACTGACCGATGAGGCTGTTAGGAATGGATCAATTAAGAAGGTTGAGAAAAGAGAAAATATAGGGGAACATAGTAAGGATAAGAATGGTAGGAGTGGAAATGCTTTTGCTACAACCGCAAACCCTGTAGGAAGAGAGAATATGGGTGCTTGGACCAAGTGTACCACCTGTAACTCCTACCATACACCCGAAGGGCCTTGTAGCACATGCTTCAACTGTAACCGCCCGAGTCATTTGGCAAAGGATTGTAGAGACGTGCATAGGAATGTGAATCTCGTTAATGCTAGAAACCCAACTGTTAGGGCATGTTACGAGTGTGGTAGTACCGACCATGTCATGTCAGCTTGTCCTAGATTGAATAGAGCACAAGGACCGGGGGGAAACCGTCCTAACCAAGTTGTTGCTAATAATAGGGGTTAGGGTCGTGGAAACCAAGGGAACCAAGCCAGGGGTAGGGCATTCATGTTGGGAGCAGAGGAAGCTCGCCAAGATCCGAACATTGTGACGGGTACGTTTACTTTGAACAATCATTTTGCCACTACCTTATTTGACTCTAGTGCCGACTATAGCTTTGTTTCCACTACTTTTATACCTCTATTAGGCATAGAGCCCAGTGAATTAGGTTTTAGACATGAGATTGAGATAGCTAGCGGGAAGCTAGTAGAGATTGATAAGGTTATTAAGAGTTGCAAACTAGAAATCAAGGGTCATGTCTTTGACATCGATTTGATACCTTTCGGGCTTGGGAGTTTTGATGTGATTATAGGTATGGATTGGTTGTCTAATCACAAGGCTGAAATAATTTGTCATGAGAAAGTAGTGAGGATACCACTACTAGATGGCAAGGTGCTTAGAGTATTAGGAGAAAGACTAGAAGAGAAAGCGAGACTTTTGATGAGTACTAAGACTAGAGATAAGAAACAAGAAGAGATTGTTGTGGTTAGAGATTTTCCCGAGGTATTTTCAGATGATTTATCAGGATTGCCACCTCTCCAGGAAATTAAGTTCCGGATTGAGTTAATCCTTAGAGCTGTACCGGTTGTAAAGTCTCCCTATCGTTTGACACCTTCTGAATTGGAGGAGTTGTCGGGACAACTCAAGGAACTCCAGGACAAAGTTTTCATTCGACCAAGCTCGTCACCTTGGGGAGCACCGGTTTTGTTTGTGAAAAAGAAGGATGGTTCTTTTAGGATATGTATTGACTATAGAGAATTGAACAAGTTGACTGTTAAGAATCGTTATCCGCTTCTTAGGGTTGATGATCTATTTGACCAACTGCAAGGGTCGCAGTTTTTCTCAAAGATAGATCTTAGGTCTGGATACCATCAGCTGAGAGTGCATGAGGATGACATTCCAAAGACTGCGTTTAGAACTCGTTATGGACATTTCGAGTTCACAGTAATACCCTTTGGTTTGACTAACGCACCAGCGGTATTCATGGATTTAGTTAACAGAGTTTGTAGGCCTTATCTTGATAAGTTTGTGATGGTGTTTATAGACAGAGTTTGTAGGCCTTATCTTGATAAGTTTGTGATAGTGTTTATGGACGATATCTTAATCTACTCTAAGACTCGAGAAGAGCATGTAGAACACTTAAGGCTAGTCTTGGAACTGCTCAAGAGGAGAAACTGTATGCTAAGTTTTATAAGTGTGAATTCTAGCTAAGAGAAGTACAATTTCTTGGGCATGTGATAAATGGTAATGGGATTCATGTAGACCCTAGTAAGATTGAAGCTGTTAAGAATTGGAAAGCC
Organism: Tanacetum coccineum; assembly: GCA_026074375.1. Lineage (NCBI taxonomy): Eukaryota > Viridiplantae > Streptophyta > Magnoliopsida > Asterales > Asteraceae > Tanacetum > Tanacetum coccineum. The sequence goes on along the minus strand of BQNB010090644.1, from coordinate 18,721 downwards.
CCTAGAACTTCATCTAAGGTTCGTTCGTTCTTAGGATTAGCTGGATATTACCATAGGTTCATCGAGAACTTTTCTAAGATAGCTAAGTCTCTTACTATCTTGACTCAAAAGAGTAAGACTTTCGATTGAGGTGAGGAACAAGAATTGGTATTTCAAACTTTGAAGGATAAGTTATGTAATGCGCCTGTTCTAGCTCTTCCTGATGGACCGGAAGATTTTGTGGTGTATTGTGATGCATCAAGCCTAGGATTAGGATGTGTGTTGATGCAAAGAGGTAAGGTGATAGCCTATGTATCTAGGCAGTTGAAAATTCATGAGAAAGATTATACCACCTATGATTTGGAGTTGGGTGCAGTCATGTTTGCACTTAAGATTTGGAGACATTATTTGTACGGGACAAAGAGTGTCGTATATATAGATCATAAGAGTCTCTAGCATATCTTTAGTCAGAAAGAGTTGAATATGCGACATCGTCGCTGGATAAAGTTGTTTAGTGATTATGACTGTGAGATTCGCTACTATCCTGGTATGGCGAATGTGGTGGCTGATGCCTTAAGTAAGAAGGAAAGAGTAAAGCCTAAGAGAGTTAGAGCTATGAATATGACCCTTCATTCGAGTATCAAGGATAGGATACTGGCGGCTCATAAGGAGGTTGTGGATGAGTCTGCAGGATTGAAAAAAAGGTTTGGATGAGATGATAGAACAAAGAAGTGATGGGACTTTGTACTACCTGGATCGAATATGAGTACCTTTGAAAGGGTGATGTAAGAACCCTCGATATTGGATGAATCCTATAAGTCAAAGTACTCTGTAAACCCAGGAGCTGATAAAATGTATTATGACCTTAGAGATATGTATTGGTGGCCTGATATGAAGAAGGACATAGCTGAGTATGTTAGTAAGTGTTTGACCTGTTTAAAGGTTAAGGCTGAGCATCAAAGGCCATCTGGCTTGCTCCAGCAACCTAAGATTCTCGTATGAAAATGGGAAAGAATAGCTATGGATTTTGTGACTAAGTTGCCTAGGACTAGTAGTGGGCATGACATAATCTGGGTCATTGTGGACCGTTTGACTAAGTCTGATCATTTTCTACCTATGCGTGAGGATTATAAGATGGATAGATTGGCTAGATTGTATTTGAATGAGATAGTTGCTAGACATCGTGTGACGATCTCGATCATATCAGATCGTGATAGTCGTTTTATGATCTGTTGGATATAGTATATATATAATACTACACTAGGCAAATCCTAACCAATTGCCCTTGACCAAGGCAAAAAGGCAAAATTCACAAAGAGAATCAATATATATCCGGAAGTTTGATTTCCCGGGTCGTTATGTCCCAATGAGGTGTGCAATGGAGAATCGGATGACGAATTGATAATCAATGTTTGAATATGACAAGATTATGATAGATTTTCTATTACTACAAGTAATAATGCAAAATCAAGCAAAAGAAAACCTAAAACGAAAGCAATTTAACTTAAATCCTAAAACGGTGACGTAAAAACGTGAGCTAAAGACCTAAATTATCTAATTTTATTCCTAAAATGATTATTTAACTATTAATGGGTCCTAATTTACTAAAAAGGAAGTTTAAAAAAAAACTAGATCGAAAACGGAGTTGATTAAGACTAAAAACGAGTCAAAACAAGAACGGGATCGAATCCCGTTCTTTAAAAAAATGACCCTACGAAAGCTCTAATATTTTTCCTAGAAACTATTTGATAAAAGAAAATTTTTAAAAAAAGATTTATATTTTTCTGACTTTTATTTTAATTTTTATAAATTTTTAAAGTTTTTAATGAAAATAAATTATAAAAAAATACTAACTGTTTATAAAAAAATCTAAAAAAATTACACAAATTAGCTAAGGTTGAAAGGATCCTATGAAAAATGCAATTGGTCACACAGCTTATCGCAATAAGCTGCGAATAAGCAAAAACAGCTTATGGCTGTTTGGGCCAAAAATGTGTATAAATAAAGTGTGAAAACACACTCTACCGGATGAGCTATTGTAGCACAGCGGTAGAGTGTGTGGGGGTTATAAGGGTTGATGAGTGTTGAGGTCTTGGGTTCGAGCCCAGGCTCCCCGAGACTTCCACTCTCCCCTTTTATTTTTTTTCAAAAATTCAAAAAGCAAAGTTGTTAATGACTTAAAAATAAGCACTTTTAAAACTTGGATTTTTTCATGAAAGCTTATGAATAAGCTGTAAAACAACTTAAAACTTGACAACTTATACCTTTTTTTGGCCTTTTAAGACTTAAACAAAAGTAAAAAGGGAAATAAGAACTAAACTACTCTAAATAAGCAAATAGAAGCTATTCTAAACCTAATAAGAAAAATGAAACATGAATAAGCTGAAATTAAGCTAAGAAAGACTGAATAAGCAATAAAAGGCTTAAAAACTAAAAAATTCTAAACTAACTAGGCAAATAAGCTAAAATAAGCTAAATTTAACAGAAATAAGCATAAACTAACTTAGACTACTCTAATAAGCACAATTCAACAGAGATTAAGTTGAAATAAGAAATAAATAAGCAAATAAGCTGGAAAATGGCTATCCACACTAAAGCATACAACAAGCTATACTGTTGGCTTTTTTAAGCATAATTAAGCAAGTGAAATTGAGAAACAAACTAAGACATATATCTACCCTATCCTAATAAGCACTTGCAAACAAATTTAAGTAATTAAAACAGATAGAAAAGCTGGAATAAGCAAATAAGCCAAAAGGCTTTGGCTGCAGGCCAAACAGGCTCTTGGGTCACTTTTAGGGCTTATTTTTAAGCCCTAAGAGTGAATTCCAATGGCTGAGCTTATAGGGGCTTAAAGCTTAGCCTATAAGCTTTCTAAAAATGCTAAGCACAAATAATTTGACAAGCTAGAGGTCAGCTTAAAAGGGCTGACAAAATGAGCTTTTGCACCAGGGGAGGTGTTTTTGGTTTTTTTTCTTTAAAAGGAAAAGTGACTTATGCAGGCTATGAATTAAGCTAGTTAAAGAGCTTAAAAATGGAGATTAAGGTAAAACAGATTAAGAATGACTCCTAATGAGCTTATGCTCACAAACTCAGATCCTAAGAATGACTTTAGCTTATCTAAAATTGAGCTTAAAAAGTGACATATGAAGCTGCTAGGCTATTATGTCAGAGCAATGCTAAACCAAAACAACAATTGCAGGAACTTTAAGCTTAATTCTAATGCATCTAATGATCTTAAATGGACAATACAACATGGACTAATAGCTATCTTAAGACAAGGGTAAAAATAAGCAAATCTAGCAGTCAAGATTAACACAGACTTGAACCAAAGATGTGAAATTCTAAACTTATGAGTTTTAAATTATAAAAACTTGTAAAAACAACTTATGAGACTATAATTAAGCTTGTTAAAATAGTCTTAGTGACCCCAACCCATTACATTACCATACTGACCCATTTGAGGGCTTATGCCAAACACCCCTTTATATTCAAAACAGTTGATTTAAACTTGATGCAAGGGTTTTTATTGAATAAACCCTTAATACCAGATATTGAATGATTTAATAGGAACCTAATAAGCAATTTAGAACAAAGAAATAAGCAGTTACAATAAGCAAACAAGAAATGACAGGTAAAAGCCTTAGCTCTAAACATGAAAGAGAATTTAACTTACAAAAGCCTTAGCTCTAAACAAGGCTGTCAATGCTCAGTAGAGCTTAATCAACAAAGCTCCAGCTTGTGTTAAACAAGCTGGTAGGTCCAATAAGCACTTCCCTTTCTTTCTTATCTTCCAAAGAGTTAAGCTGAGGTCATTTAAGGTAAGTATTTTTTTGGTTTTTCTAACTACAAACTTAACTCTTTTTATAACTTACTGCAAGTAGGTTAATATTTAACCCTTATAAAAGCTTTTGAACAAAATTTCATAACAATTTAACAATTTACGACTTGAAATTATAAATTGGGATTTTAACTTAAAAACTCAATACTTCATTAATTGCTTAAGAAAACAGATACAATGCTTAAATTAAAGACAGAATTTAAAAAAAAACTTAAAAGATTACAAATTAAAAACCTAGATGCCTTTCATGGCTTACAAGATGGCCTATTTATACTAGAAACTTCAAAGGTCTTCTCTTCATCTCTTTCTTCTGTGTTTCTTTTGTGAGAGAAAACACAAGTGTGTTTGTTGTGTGAGGGGCTTGAATCTTTAATCTTAGCCATTGATATCAACTTGTGCTTTCTTGGTTTCATTCCTGACGTTGGATTTGTCTTGAAAATAGTGGGATTGCCAACATGGAAAGGTGGTATGTGATTAGGGTTTTAGTGGAGAGGGGAAAAGGTTATTACCCAATGGGTAATTTTAGGGTTGCAGGGTAAAGATGGGGAAGAAAGCCCGTGAGTGTTCTTGGGTTTTGTTTGGGCGGGAAAGTTGGTTTTATAAAGGTTGGGGGTAACAGGGGTGAAGGTTTGGTGTTTCGACATGTTTGGCCCCTCAAAGATATATGTCCTATTGCACCCTTAGTCCTTATGGTGATATGTGTTTGGGGAGATGGCAGAAATGCCCCCTCAACTCGTACTTGTTAATTACATGCATGGTCCTTGTGGTAATACAACTTTAGGGGTTTGGCAGATTCAACCCCTAAAGTTATATTTTGAGTAAATTGCAATTTCAGCCCTTGAACCTTTTATCTTTAAAATACAACTTAATGATTTGGCATTTTTGGTCCCTCAAGTTTGTATTTTTCTGATTCAGCTTCTCGGAGTTGACTTTGACTTTGACTTGACTTTGTCGGGGTTGACTTTGGCTTTGGCTTTTTGACTTTGACTGTTTCTTCACGCTCTTTTCATTCTCGTGCTCGGTTTTGTCATTTTTAGCTTTGTTTTTGTCCTTTTCTTGAATATCCGTTTCCTGCACAATACAAATGTAAAACATACAAATACAATGTATTTTTGGTATGTTTTTAATCATTTAAGTCCGTTTATAATGGAAAATGGTATGTGTAATTAAGCACATACCATTTTACATCAAGGTTTTGGCAGTTAATGCAAGAGGCATTAGGAATCCGTTCAGACATGAGTACGACTTACCACCCTCAGACCGATGGTTAGAGTGAGCGTACTATTCAGACTTTGGAAGACATGCTTAGATCATGCATCTTGGACTTCGGAGGAAGTTAGGATGTTCATCTTCCGTTGGTTGAGTTTTCGTATAACAATAGTTATCATTCTAGTGTGAGATGTTCTCCGTTTAAGGCATTATATGGTAGAAAGTGTCATTCGCCAATTATGTGGGCTGAGGTTGGAGAAGGTCAGTTGATAGGACCTGAGTTAGTAGAAGAGACTATTGAGAAGATCTCGCATATTAAGGATAGACTTAAGGTTGCGCGTGATCGTCAGAAAAGTTATGCTGATAAGAGGAGAAAACCTCTAGAGTTTAGTGTAGGTGACTATGTCTTGCTCAAAGTGTCGCCTTGGAAAGGTGTGGTACGCTTTGGGAAGAAAGGGAAATTATCACCTAGATTTGTTGGACCTTTTGAGATTATTAAAAAGATAGGCCCAATGGCCTATCGGTTAGATTTGCCTGAGGAATTGAATGGTGTTCATGACACGTTCCACGTGTCAAACCTTAAGAAGTGTTTGACTGATCCAACACTGCAAGAGCCCTTAGATGAGATCCAAGTTGAATTTTGTGGAAGAGCTCGTGGAAATTTTAGAAAGGGAGTTCAAGAAGCTGAAGCGTAGTAGGATTGCCATCGTCAAGGTTTGGTGGAATTCAAAATGTGGTCCTGAATTCACATGGGAACGTGAAGATTGTTGGGATTCAGAGCTTCTACACTTAGTACTGCTAGTTATAGTTAGTTAGTATTGCCAGTACATTGTTAGTACTGCCAGTATAGTTAGTAATGTTAGTTATATAGTTAGTACTGCTAAAGTGATATGCATGAGTTATATTAGGAATAAATATGCATGATCACTTGATGTGTTTTGTAAGCCCACTAGGGTTTTCCTTCGTTTATAAAAGGAACCCTACTGCATAGTTAGAAAACACACAAAGGGTGGGGGAGTTGTGCAGATCTATAGAAGACCTGTAAGAACTATGAAAGACTAGACTATATGTAGAAGAAACTTAAGAAGAGAAGATTATAGAGAGAAGATTGTAGAGAGAGAAGTATAAGAAACATACATATATTACTTCAAATTCTGATGCCTTACAATGGCAAGATACATGGCTATTTATAGCCTTGATTGGTACAACACACAAGCTTATAGTACAAGCATACTTACTTTTTTACATAATTGCCTTATGACATAAGTGCTTACATCATTTAAGGCATGACATCATTTCATATGTCATTATTCCATACTAGAACATACTAGAGATATTAAACATAAATAAGCAAATAAAACACACTTAAAATATTATTATACTAAACATTAAATGTTTATCCTTCTTCATGGACTCCAGCGAGCATCAAGGTGTGTCGGGTCATCTTTGAATGGATCGAAATGTTCATCGTCATCTAAAGACTAGAGTGATCTAGAATCATCATCATCATCTGATGTTTCTACTTCACAATGATCAAAGTTGTCATAGAGCCACTGTCCATTTGCTTTGATCCATTTGTATGCATCTGGATAGTCTTTACTCCATACCGATATGTTCCATATTACTTAATATGGAATCTTGTCTGGGTCAACGCTGTTTTCTCTTACCATTAAACTTCTTGTGTCTGCATAAAGGGTTCAGAGTTTTCTTTCACACCTTCTGCTAGATGGGTTAACCTTGTACCAGTCATAAATAAAGCAATATAGGGCGTGGTACATAACTGATCTATCATCATTAATGGCTTTAGGTGGTAGGAAAGACCCTGGTCTTTGAAACATTACCAGTACGTAAGTCCCTTTTCTGGTGGTTGTTAACCATCTGGTCCATTGGTGATGTGGGACAAACTATTGTAGCACAGTAAGTGATGTGGGACAAACTATTGTAGCATAGTAAGTAACTATTGTAGCATAGTAAGTGAATGTTATGCCAATCGTGAAGCTTTTAAAGAGGTAGTAGAAGAAGCACAGTACTTCTTTTGGAAACCTTCATAGGTCATGGATGTGGAAGATGTTAAGGAATGGGTCATCTGGGTGAAACCTGAGGCCTTTTATGCACAACCCATGGTTTTTGAGGAGGATAGTAAAAAACGTTTTATAGCATCATTTATCTATTTTCTCAAAAGTCAAGTCTCCAATCATTTCAACTATCTCCTCTGGTAGATCAAAAACAGGGATCAGTAGAGTGGGGGTAGAAGAAGATCCTTCTTCCTTATGGGAAGCGACCGAGAACACCATTGAGAGAAGGTGTGGAGTGTGTTTTTGAACTTGGCTTGCATCTTTTGGTTAGTTTTCTTCTGATTTATAGGCCTTTGGATAAGAGAGAAAGTCTGCAAGGACGTTGTCTGTTCCTTTGATGTGTTTTACTGTGACTTCCACTGTGAGAACCAATTTAACCACCTCAAAAGTTGTGCATGAGGGAGCATCTTTCTTTTGAAATGTAGCATTCGTGGATAGGAAGACATGTCCATTTCAACTTGGAACTCATGTTCTATTAGATGAAACTAGAACTTCTCAATGCCTCGTTTTACTGCAAGGATTTCTTTGAACGTGGAGTTATAATGCTGCTCAGATGCTTTAAACGTGCCACTCTTATATCCACAAACGTGTCTTTTATTATTATTATCTTAAACAAGTAGGACCGCTCCCTAACATTCATCACTTGCATTTGTCTATAGGATTCTTTTTTCTACAGAGGCAGGAATAGTGGAGGCATTTTTTCTGCTAGGCACTTGATCGCTTTCATTGCTTCAGTTTATCTTGGCGTCCACTGTGGGGGATTCTTATTTAACATAGGGAACAACAAGGCAGTGTGATGTGGCAATTTTGGCAAGAAATCTGCCATATAGTTGACTAACCCAAGGAACTGCTGAATCATCTTTTGTGAAGATAATTCATCCGAGAACTTTAGTAATTCTTGGGCCACATGTGGTTAGGGCTGGTATTTCCTGTCGGAGATTTCCATGCCAAGGAACTGGATTATGGTCACTCCAACTTCCATCTTCTTCTCTGATAACATAATCAGATACTTGGTGAATAAAGAATAAAACGTTAAAAGTAATTCTGCATGAGACTGTTCATCTGGGGAAAACAGGAGGATATCATCAATGTATACTAGTGTATTGGCAAGGATTGGCTCAAAAATGGTTATCATTGCTTTTTGGAAAGCTGATGGAGCATTTTTTAAAACCAAACGGCATTACTTTCTACTGGTAATGATGATCTGGTATACAAAACACCGTTTTTACTCTGTCTTTAGGCCTGATACCTAACTGCCAAAACCCATATTTGAGATCAAACTTAGAAAGAACTTTAGCATCTGCCAAGTTCTGAAACAAGGATTTCTTTTGCGGGAGTGGGAATTTATCATCAGCTAAAAAATGATTTAGAGGCTGATAATTAATAACCAATCTCAGTTTTCCACGAACTTGCTCGCTTCTCTTATTGACATAAAAAGCTTCACATGCCCATGGTGAGGTAGTGGGTTCAATAATGCCTTGGGAAACCAGTTGTTCACACTCTTCCTTAGCAAGTTGGTAATGATCAGGGTTCATTCCAGGGTGACTTGCTTTTGTAGGGTTGACATCTTCGTTTTGTTTAAAAGGGAGTGAGACAAAAAATGAAGGATTCAACCATAACGGTGAAGGGTGTTTGGTTAGGAATTCGGTATGGGAGGAGGCACAACAGGTTTGGATGAGTCTTTGCTTTATACTGCTGATATTGAATATGGGTGGGGTGATGCTTGCGACAAAAAGGCGATGCATGGCTGTCCATGGATTAAAAAAGCTTCTGTAGTGAAGACCTTCACCTGACCAACGTAAGTTTGGTAGTTTATGCAGCCAATCAAGAGATCTTTTCCATGGGAGCTTGATCCTAAGAGCCTTCTTTTTATTACACATTTTGGAAACAACCGAATATTAATAGGGACGCTTATTTTGTCAATGACAAATTTTTCCCCATTAGCAGCCATGAAATTCTGGTGGTGAGGCTTCCAATAGTGATCTGGGAGGATATTAGGATTCAAAATGGAGACTGAGGAACCAGTATCAAAGAATGCAATAACCGGAATAGGCTTGGCGTATGCATCCGTAAGGAGGTGAACTTTTGCTAGTGGCAATGGTGGGTCTTCTTGTATTGGTAAGACGTGCGGTATTGGGTTGATCATGTGGACCCCAAAATCAGAATCACTTTCAAGTGAATCTGTGTCAGAATCATCATCGGATGAAAAATCTGAGTAGGCGATCGTGCACAAGACTGAGTCACTGGGCTCATCATCTAGAGAATAAAGTGACTCTAGATCAGAAACATCAACTGGTTCTACTTGATTTAAAGCCTGGATCAGTGCCTGAGATCTTTTCTTATCCGGACAATTTCTTGCAAAATGACCTCTTTTTTGGCAAATGAAGCACCTGTCAGATGTTCTGCCTCGTTGCTTTTTCTTTCTTATGAATTTCCACTTCTTGCTGCTTCGTCTAGAAAACCGGGGTTTACCAGAGAGACTTGAAAATCTTTTAGAGTGGAATTTCTTTTTTGTGTGAGTACAATCGCATGATGACTTATCTTTACATTTTATCTGCAGGTATTTGTCATCACATGCTGTTCCAAGGCGTTTTCCAGTTCTTTCGAATTCAGCAAGGAACTTTTTCTGGTTGCAAAGTTTTGCCAAAGCATTAAGAATTAACTGGTACAGCTCGCCAAGGGTTGTTTGGGCTATTGTGACATTTCTTGCTTCTAAAGCCCGATATGCTTCATTTCTAAGAGATTCTGGAAAGGAGTTAAGAAAGACTTGCTTTAGATTGACATCATCTACTCCATTTAAACAGTAGAATCGTTGGGACATGCGATCATAGTGTTTTTCTAAATCTTTCTTCTGGAAGGAACAACACTTCATCTTGAGGAATTCTTCTCTAGCATGGGCTGTGTGTTCCCACGGGCTGCCAATAAATTCTGAGTATATAATACTCATGAATGCTTCAGGAGATATTGACTGTTGTATCTGAAGTTGGCGATATTCGCCAAGACTGTGATACCAGTCTCTGAGACGTCCTTGGAGCCTGGTTAAGAATCTCTTTATGACTACGTCAATGGTATAATACTGCAATTCTGCAGTACACCAAGTTAGCATCTCGATGCTTCTTTCACGCCATTTTGATGGTGGTACGTCGTCGAAAGTGAAGTATTGTTTTATGTCAGACTTTGGGAACTCTGTGGGAGTCTCTTGGTTTGGGTTTTCCTGGTGTTCTTCATATTCTTCTGCATCAAACTGGACTGTTGATTCTGCATTTTCTGGTTCAGCCATGAACAAATGTTCAAATGATTCAACATTGTCAAATTCTTCATAGTCCTTTTGTGGTTTGATGACTGGGGCAATGAATTGGGGGGTTTTGGGGCTTGTCGGTTTAGGTAAGCGAGTTTAAGAACAATGAAACAGGGTTCACCTTCTGAATTAGAAAGACATCAAGGGTCTTGGTTAAAGCAACAACGTCAGCAATGGATTGTGATTCTTGTGAAAAGGTTGGTTCCTTTCTGGTGGATGGTTTTAGCTTTCTTTGTTCTGACGCCCATATGTTTAGTGATGGTGATGGTGTGTGGGTGTATGACTGGGGTAACGGTTGTGGGTCAAATGAGACACCTACAAAAGAGGTTGATAGTAACCTCCATGGATCATCAATAAGAGAGGTGATTCTCTTTTGTTTATGTTGTCGTTCTAGATCTTGGAGTTGATTCTTTAAGTTCTTCATTTCTGCCTCTTTCTGGGAGATAGAAGATAAAGGTTGAGTTGTAGGCGAGGTTCGAATGATTTGAATGATTTCCCATTGAAGTTCTTGGATTTTGAAGCGAAGTTCATTGATGATACTCTCGAGAGATCTAACTCTTGATGAAAGATACTCCTGACTATTTGTGATCATACCTTGTTGTGAGAGAATTTTCACAAGAATTTTATTTTGAGCAACAACGTTTTCACTCTGCCAATTCAGGGTGGCTTCAGCGGGACTGATTGTGCTTGCATGCCCAGTTAGACCTATAGTTGTTGGAGTTTTTATCTTCCAATCATGTTTAGTACGACTATCAAGGTGTTCAAAGGCAGTGAGGGCTGGGAATTATTGCTCATATTCTTGTGAATATGAACAGGAAGGGTCTTTGGTTATTGGGAACACCGATGAGTCTTGATAGAGGATGGATAAGGCCTTTTGGTTGTATGGTGATAGTTTAGGTGGTGGTGGTGATGTTGGCGGCGGTTTATGTGGTAATGGTGGTGTCTTGTGTGATGGTGATGGCGGTTGACTTGGCTCTGCTTGTGGATACAAGACATAATAGTCAAATTTTCCCAAAGGTTCTCCATAAAGTCCAACTGTTGGATCACCTTTTTCATACCTTCTTTTGAGTTTTTGTTGCGAGGATTTCCGCTTCTTAGGAAGATCTTCATCATCATCATCAATTTTTGCGGCTTCATCGAGGCAACTTTCACAATTGCATACATCCCACCATATGTGTTTAACCTCTTGAGCGGGATCTTGCTCTGTTGGTGTGATCATATGAATTCCTGTGGGAAAAACATTTTTTGACTTGGGTTATGAGGATGAGAATTTGATCTCAACTAAGCCATTCTCGTGTCTCACAAATTCTGGAGCGGATGTTGACCGAACAGGAGCCTGATGAATCTGTTCATAATTAGTTATCCATTTTTCTGGAAGCAATTTAACTAATTCATCTCGGGATAACTGCCTGGGGACGTAAGTACAGGTTGGTGTTGCGTTAGAGTCAACATCTATTAACAAATCATCTCCTGCATTATCTTGTCCTGGAACCAGAATGTCTAGCGAATGATTTTGGACTCGGTAGGCCATTTGGTAATGAAAGGTAGCCTGAAACGTATTCACTTGAGGTGTGCCACCAATATGGATTTGGGCTTTGAGAGTTGTGGGTAATGATGGATCATTGAGAGGCATGTTGAAATTTGGGTAAAACGTGACAAAAATTGTTCCTGCGTTTAAGGTAGTTTGTATGGTACCAATACATGCGTGTTGGTATTCTACAAACCTTGTATCAAGCAAGGCTATTCGAGAATATGTAGGAAGACATTTTCTTCCATGAAAGGTTAATGCTAACCTTATAGTTGATACTAGAAGTAGACTATGGAGTATGGACTCATGAGTTTAAAGTTAATGAAAACTGAAAAGTCATGAAATTGGAATATAGAAATGAATTTGAAAATAAACTAAAATAACTTAAAACAACACTGTTTGACCTTAAAAGTACACATCAGTCATCGCCCCTCTTTATTCTTTTTGTCCATTTTTTCTCTCTTTCTTCAACCCTTTCTTTTTCAGGGACTATTATTTTCGGTTGAACACACACACACACACACACACATACATATATATATATAGGGTGAGGTTCTTTTCAAAACCAAATAAATGTACAGAACTGCGAGAACCAGCATCAACCAATCAGATTTTTTTGGATATTTATTTTTATTATTTAATTTAAAAGGGTATAATAGTAAATTTACATTTTGGTTTTCCTTTTGAAATTTTTTTATAAAAAACGTTTTTTTTGTCCTAAATTTTAGGAATTTAATTTTTTTTTTTTGAAATAATTTCTTTTTCCAACATGGATTTTTTTAACTGATAAGGTGCATATGTGTTTTTTTTTCATATAATGTAAATTTACATATATTTTTAGTCATCAATTGATTAAACTTTTAATGTGTTTTGGTCACAAATATTAAGTGCGTGGAATTGAAACATTTTACATGTACCGTATACATTCAAAAACAAAAATATTATACATAAAATCTTAAATAATGTGATATACAATTCAAATAAAAAAAATTCTAAAAGTAGAAAATAAATGAAAGCTTCGTTGATGTATAGACGTGTCTACTAATCTTTAACATAACCACATTTGGTTTTGCCGTGTATGCACATGTATTTTCTCTCGTTAGAGACTCTTGTTTCTTTCTATGTATATGTGCATTTGAGTTCATCCATATATACTTATATATATATGTACTCAAGTTAGTTTATGTGCACTTGTATCTACTGCTAACGGAGATTGTGTCTTTTACTCCTTTAGTGTCTTTGTCATTATGACCTTATCGAATATGTTTAGTACAGTACAAACAAAACACATGTGCACTCTTCATATTATTCATCATACTCCTGCCTGTAATAGCAAAACAATTGATAAACGAATTATTTAATCATAGCAAGTAACAAAATACATATGCACAATTCTTTCATATATCAAACGATGCAAAAGAATTTAATCATAGCAAGATGTATTACATACACGCATAATCTAGCAGAACACATATGCACACTTATTAATAAGCTATTCTTGATAAATAAACTAGCATAATACCACAAGACAATAAGTGCATTGAAGTTCATATTCCTCGTATAACAAAATCATGTACATCATGTTCATCGTGTTCATACATTACACATATGCATCGTGGTCGTCATTGTAGAAAATTTTACATTGCCCATACATATACACTGATCCATATCCAAAGAACATAACAAGCTGTAGTATATTAATTACAACACATACATAATTACGAGACTTAATTTTTAATCCAAATAAAAATTTTCCGTCCATATAAAAATTTATGAGTCATTGTTATACATATGCACATGTACAAAGTATGTAGCAGACCCCTTAAACATAGGCTAAATAGTGACAAACTGAACATTAACCTAGTATGATTGTCACAATGAATGTAACATGTCTGTTCATGTAACAAGACCGTGATGTATATAAAATGCATATGAATACAAGAGTGATAAAGACTCCAGACACCCACCAACGTGTAAATGAGTTTACATTACTTATGACACATCCATACATTCAAAATTTCAAATATCAGTATGAGAAGACAAAAGTGACCAACAAAGTCTTTAAAAAATATATATAACACAAAGGTCATGGTCAGAAGAGCTAAAAGTGACCGACAAGTGTCTCAGATGGTGTTCTAGATCGTGTACTGATAATGTGTATTGACACAGAAGGTTGGGGGAAATAAGAAAAGGGATGAAGCGTCCAAGATCTCTTGAATAATATGAATTCAATAAAGGTGTATGCACTATGAAGTTCGAGTTGTTTAAGTTTGTTAATGTACTTGGGAGTATTATGAGGTTTTGATTATGACGGCTATTAGATGTTCTTGGGAAAAACAAAAATGACGCAAGGCATCATCTGATGCCTTGTATGTTGGTTGGCCGGTTTATAATTGACTTTAAAATATGAAAAATTTCCATTAATAGAGCCCACAATGTCTTCAAAGTATTTACAGCGAAAATATTTCAGGTTTATTACATTAATGCCACGATTATTTTACCCATTGATCTAATATTTAATGGTTGAGATTGGTTCTCGCGGTTCTCGACATTTATTTGGTTTGGAAAAGAAGACCTGTCACACTTATATATTATATTATATATTATGTTATATATTGATATATTGTATATATATATAATATAATTATTACGTTTATAATAGTAATATATATATTTTTGTATTGCTCTTTTTTCCCTTTATTTATTCTATTCTACTAAACATTGTTTTATCATCATAACACAAGCTTCATGATATAAAACTAGTAGGGTATCTGCGCGTTACGACGGCAGGTACTCTGTGACGTTAAACTGGGAAATTAAAAAAAATTGATCTCGGTGAGGCTCGATTCATCCGTTATTTATCGGTTCTGACAGGTCATCTTCGGTTTGTTATCGGACGGCTTTTATTGGCTAGCCGAATCGATGGTGTCCTGTTTCCCGGTTGAACCTGCATGTCCGGTTTCCAAAAGCACCATCAATTTAAGGAGACATCATATGTACGTTTTTGTAGATATGTGCTTTTAATTGTTGTACAATGTGAATATATGGTTGTATATTTAAAAAATGGGTGTATTAATCATATATATGAATTATGTTCATTCTCAAGTGTGTATTGTGTTAATGAATTTAAAAGTCATACACTATGTGTAGATGTGTGTAAGTTGATAAATTAAATTTGAAAATTTTAATATTTGAAAATTTTTAATGATTAGAGGCCATGTATCACATAGAAACCTAAGGCGACGGTTATGTATCTGGATCCTAGCATCGGCGTTACCGGCGCTATGATACCCCCCCCCCCTTTGTTGGCCAACGACGTTAAGCCCGAGTTGGTGCACCAACGTTTAGTGTAACACACAAAAAAATCAAAATTAATAAAAAAACAGATAGTAACGGCTACATTTCAAAAAATAATAAAATAAAACCCTATACCCCTTTACCCATTACACACATTCAAATCTCAAACATAATTTTTTATATACTTTTACCATAAAAAAATATGTCGGAGTTTCTAAATGAGAACACATGCTTCATGAACCTCCTCGGTATGCCGAACCCCAATACGTCTTCTTCATTAAACCCTCCCACACCATCTGGATTTCTAACCCTAATACGGTTTCCATAACCAATTCGGGTTGCTTCCGACTACCAGGCCACTTCTACAATTCCAACAACCCCACCAACAACAACACTTGCTAAACATGGAATTCCAATACAACAAAATCCACCACCATACCCGCAACAATACCCACAACAAGAACAACCACAAAGCCAATCATCACAAGAAACTACTGAGCCAACAGCTTCAAACAAAAGACGAGTTAAATGGCCCTCCAAAAAATCCAGAGAACCCGTTTTCGAAAAACATGTCGGGTGTTTCTTTATGTTGCCAACCGGTCGAGGAAACGTTACTTGCTTTGTGTTTCATTTTGGTGGATCAAAATGTAGGCTCGGAGCAAACCAAAGACACATTTTAGTATAGGGTATTGAGTGAGTTTAATCGAAAATATTACCAAAAACGTAACAAGGACATATTGACATACAAATGGCATACGTTGAACCAAAATTGTTAAAAGTTAAGCGCCATTTTTAAACGAACTGGATATTTGGGAAAAAGTGAGGAAAATGATTTGGATGTTATGAAACGGGCTAGAATGACTTATCGGGACGAGAATAAAGGAACCCCGTTTGTCCAAAAAGACGTGTGGGAAATCTTGAGATCCCACTCAAAATGGGACGCGCCCGAGCCGGTTGATTTAACCGAAGGCGACGTCCTCGGGGTAGGCCACGAGGACCTATTCGGTGAAGATGCAAGACCACGTCCCCCGGGGCCCAACAAATATACCCGTCCCTCCAAAAAAAAGAAAATCTTGATACCACGACGAGCACCGAGGGAAGTAACTCGTCAAACCCATTATTGAAGAATATGTCGTCTGAATTTCTCAAACGGGAAGCCGCTGAAAAGGCGTACGGGGTCTCTATAGAGAAAGATCGTACCCTCATGCGTTTAGAAGAGATGAAATTTCTCACAACCAGCACGAAGGATTTGTCGGAGGACGAAGTGTATTGGATCAACCACCAATAACAAATGATCAAAGACAAATATAAGTTATACCGGGATTAGTCAGTAGGGAGTATGTTTTTTTTTCGTATTTTTTTTAAAAATTTCGTATGTTCTTTTATTAGTAATGTAATTTTAATTTTATGAAATGAATGAAATAATTTAGTTTGTTTAAATAAATAAAAAAAAGATGGGTCCCAAAAATTGGTGTTAAAATGGTGTTATGATTGCATTAATTTTTTTAGGTGGGTGTTAAAATGTTAAAGCTAATGTGACGGTGTTATAAATGTGCTTTTATGCTTTATAATTAATATGGATTAATTCACAACATCAAAATTTAATGCCCCCATTTTTATGTGATGCCTGGGCCGTCGCCCGTGTCGCCTAAATCCAGGGCCGACCCTGGTCTTGAACACGAACACGAATACAACCTTGACGAAAGGCAATGGAAACGGGAATCCAAAGTCGGATCTACTCTCCAACCCTAGTTTATTTGTAAACAACTTTTTGGATTGGGACTTCTTTCGGTTTTGTTTTTGACACTGTGAAAGAAATGTAAGGAGAAGGAGGTAGCTATATGTATATGTATATTAAACAAACTCTGTGACTAATATGAGATTTTGGAGGAGAGTGGACCGAGCAACTCTCTGTGACTAATATTAAACAAGCATGGGTAATATCTAATTTATGCAACATATACTAATTTGATTATAAGGTTGGACGGAGTGGCAATATACTTAGGGGTGAGTTTGAAACGCACGGGTGAGTTCCTACTCCACCCAACAAGTCATGTGTGAGTTTTTGGTCGAATGGTGAGCCACTCAGCACCGATAGAATGTGAAAAATTGTGGGCCCTTTTATTATTCAGGCGTTGCAAGTGTATAGAAAATAAATTACATTGCCCTTTTTTACTTATAAATACCCACTACTTCATCGTTTTTTTAACACAACTTCCCCATTTTATATACATACTCTCTAAAACTTTACTTCTCATTTTTAGTTATTAAAAATTCTCATTTTTAGTTACTAAAAATGTCTCAACAAAACAATCCCCGAGTCACCAAACGTAAACAACGATTAACTAAACAATATGAGCATATTTGCATGATTTAGGAATTTAAATGGCACCAAAAAAGTGTATAAAATGACACTATCATGTACGGTAACGTCATACGTAGGTTGCAGGAGAGTGGAGCCGAAGACGAAGATTACTATAATATGGCACTTCTTGACTATGAAGCTGAAACCGAAGTGTGTTTAAACTTTGTCATTGTTGGGAGATTTTAAAAGGTATTCCGAAATGGATGCAAAGTGAAGTTCCTAAATTCTTAGACATTCTGGGGAAGGTAGCGGCAAGAGATACATGACATATAGGTCTAGTTCGTTCAACACATATTTTGGGGAAGCTAGTATTAATCTCAATGTTGATGTTTGCGACGACGAGAAAGATGAGGTGGAGGAAATTCGTCGAGCAATTGGTGGGGACAAAGCAAGACATTCTATGAAGTAGAAAGGGTAGAGAGCATCGGGATCTTCAAGTACGAATGACGAAGCATTAGCTAGATTGATGGTATCCGCGCTGGCAATGCAACACGAACATGACATCGAAATGTAGAAGAACGCAAAGCCTTTTTAGAGATCAATAGTAAAGAGCTGAAATGTCGTGAACGAGAGTTGGCAATTCAGGAATATAAGAAGACATGAGGTTTTATATGCAACCATATGATCAATTGATTGGGGATAAACTGAATCATATGGAAACACAAAAGGTGAGATCAAGGCGAAGTATAATTTATCATATTAGTTTATGTTTTTTATTTAGTACGTTTAAGTTTCTATATATTTATGTATTGTTTCTAATTAAGTACGTATAAGTTTTTAGTTATCTATGTGTAGTTTTTATTATTTGACGAATAAAAGTTTTTAATTTAGTACGTTTTACGTTTTTATTATTTTCGTACGTTTATTTTTACTTTGATATTTATGTTTTTAGTTTATGAGTAAATCATTTAAATAAAAAAATGCGTATGAATGGTGAGTCACTTTTCACTACTACGGTTAAATAGTGAGTGTGAGTGAGTTGAAGTGAAAAAAGAGAAATCTGACATGACGCTAAGGTGGATGACGAATTTAAAAACACCACTCCATCCGACCTAATGTATCATGTCATACTACTTGTATGCAACATTAAGTTAACGTTAAGTACTGATAAGAAACTATTATGCGTTTT
>BQNB010090643.1:0-23786 GCA_026074375.1 Tanacetum coccineum | reverse complement strand
CTTCTACATCGGGTCATCTATCTTTATGTTTAAAGTCAAGATTAATGTTATGTGTGACAACTGACATTTTCAGGTTAACATTTAACTATTAACTTGAACGTTTTACTTTGAACACGTGAATACTTGATTTTATGTATAACCGTTAGGTTATCCCTCGCATAACGAGAAACATCCTTGAACACATCCCATCACTAGACTAAGTTTAGTCTATGTTTAGCAAGTACATTATTATTCTCATGAGCATGATTTACAAGTCATTTGCATACGGTTTTACAAACTTTACGTAAGTCCTTCCAAACGTGCACTATATTACATGCATGCATGCACAACATACTCCATACCCTCACCACCTTTGAGGTATTATATCTACTAGTATTATACACTAAAAACAGAATTTCCCTCCCCCTTAAACCCTTTAGAAGTTGGCTCACATAAAAGGGTAAGCAAACATGTGCATTTTGGCTTGAAAATTCCTTATGCTAACACAACTCTCTCGTAAGCATGCAAAGACTTCTTCATCCTTTCCCTTTTATTTTGGAACAGCACAATGGCACACCACAATACTCCAAACACTTTGATTTCTTATTTTATACCATAACATGTGACACTAAGAGCTCCCTTAACCTTACCCTAAGTTTATCTATAAAAGCAAGACTCTTATGACTAGTTTTATTTCACCACATTCAAACACAAAAATACTCCCTTTTATCTCTTATAATTAGGCAGAAAACACATACTAAGCAAGGATTTCAAGATTTCTTTAAGGGTTTATAAGGAGAGCTAGGGTTTGGTACTTCAAATTAGGGTTTTCTAAGGCTTTTGGGTAGTTCTTGTGCACTTCTTGACCTCCTAATCACCATCAATTCTTGTAAGCATATCATATAACTTGTTTTACATATATATAACTTATTAAGCATCAATTTATAACACCTCTGTAGATTTGTAGTGTTGAAAGTTGTTTTAAACTCAGTTGTAAGAAACCCTAAATCTGCCTAGAAAATGACCCCGTTTGCAAGATACTTTTAACTATTTTAAAGGACCCTTTTGGCAAATCTCTTTTCACTACAATGTACTATAATTTCTTAGGAAGATTTCTGCTCAAATTTATAAGTTATTGAAATTTTTAGTATTTTCAAAAAAAAAATTACAAGAGTGGTTGTCCAGCAGCTCTAACTGTTGGCCTAAGCGTCTTGCAACCATTATTTGAGTATCTTAAACTTTAAATCCTAAAGAGTGTCCATGCAATTTGGAAAGGTAAGACATAGAACTAAGTGTGAGCGTTCATTTCTAGAGTTTTCATGAAGAAACGAGTAAGTTATGGTCGTTTGAAGTCAAGTAAAAATCTTAATAGCCCACTATATTTTCTGCCTTGGTATAAATTGAATTGTTTACTTTTTCTAAGTGTTTTTCACAAGTAAAGCTTTATAAAACTTCACTACAAGTTTATATGGGAGATAAAACTTGATAAAACTCACATGCATATAGAACATATCGTATTATACCTAAGGCGTCTTATTGATTTAGGTCGCGGTTAGGACACGATGTTTCGTTGATCTTGCGTATTATTTCTGTTGTTACTACTCTGTTGAGGTGAGTTTCATAGCCCTACGTTTACTTGTTTAATACTCACTTTGAATTAATTTAGGGTGAGAATACATTGCTCGTTTTAACTTATGAACACAAGTAATTTAAACTTTTACGGATTGCCTAAATACACGTTAACCCACTATGGCCCCCACTATCATGAACAGTTTATTACATAGTAAGCACGAATGTTGAGAATAGATATATTGGGGTTGACACTCTCATCCGGGTTTGTAGCGCTTACTTGATTACCATATCAAATGGACGCATTTCATTTGGGGAATTCTAGGTTTTCTTAGGTTAGCACCTACCGGGGCAACAACTTGTAATAACGTAAACGTCGGTTAAGGCTTCAATGTCATGAGCCTAGTGCAATAGTAATACTTTTTGCGATATTAAATTTGTTATAATAGTCACATCCGAAAATCTTATGGTCCACATTGTTATTAAATTAAACTAATGATCTTACCAACTTTAGGTTGACGTTTTAACATGTATTTCTTAGGTCAATAACTTGCATTGTTTTGACTAGCACTTTGGAGTTTCATGCTAGAGTCACCCGTTGGTGGTTTCATTACATTAAATATTTACTACATGAATTTTAAATATTTGATTGTATTTCAATACTATCTTTTATTTTGATGTGAGACTCGTGAACTTGTCTTGTTGAAACTTTATTTATAAAAATTAAACGTGTATTTTTATTGACTCGTATAGAGGTCGTTCTTTATATCTTGTATCTTTGTGCTATGAAGTTATACCCCGGTTACCTTTCGCTGTAAATATTTTAGGGGTGTGACAGATTGGTATATAGGGCCAAGGTTATAGAGAACTAGGTTTCATTAGTAGGCCTAAACTATAACCATTGCATCATAAACATTCTGTGCTCATAATCACTATACGTTTACACTTGCTTTATATAGGGTTGTTTCATACAAATATTGAACTTGTCACAGAGAAATCTCGATCCCCTACATTATCATACTATCTAAATCAGAGGACGAGGACACTGACTCGTCTGCAACTGTACCCGTACCTCCCTCACCCGATTACACACCAATGTCCGACACCGAATTTGAACACTCGCCCCATACTTTCAGAACACATACGTCGCCTCGTAACCCACCGTCTAGAAACATGTTGTTTGATTAGAACACGACTTTAACCTTCCACCTCGTAACATATTGCCTTGGAATACACCTACTTCTGGAACACGACTTTATAACGTCTCATTCTTCTTTACTCCTTGTGATTTTGAAGAAACATGCCGCCAAGAAGACAACCTCTTAGTTCGGAAGCTATCGAACGACTCATAGCCCAACGTGTGGCTGAAATGCATCATCGCTTATAATGCCCGTATGAATCGTTGCGCTGATAGAAGTTTTGTGTCAACTGCTTTTTAGTACGCTTATTAATATCGTACCAACTGCCCTAGATATCAAGTATACCATTGATTTAGCCTATGGAAAGTTAATAGGAGCCGATACCATAATTCGAGGGTGTACCTTGAATTTACTAAACCACCCACTGAACATAGACTTAATGCCTGTAGAGCTTGAATTTTTGACGTCATCATAGATTGGTTGTCGAAGTACCACGCAGTATTAGTATGCGACGAGAAGCTTGTTTGTATCCCTTACGGTAACAAAATCCTAACGATTCAAGGTGATAGAAGAGAGTCTAGGTTAAACATCATATCTTGAATCAATACACAGAAGTATTTATAAAAAGGATGCCACGTGTTTCTGGCACACGTAACGGAGAAAAAGTCAGAGAAAAAGTCGGAGGAGAAGCGACTTGAAGATGTACCTATTGTGCGGGATTTTTAGGAAGTCTTTCCTGAAGACTTGCTCGGACTCCCACCGAGTAGACAAGTGGAATTTCAAATTGACTTGGTGCTTGGAGCTGCACCAGTGGCATGATCACCATATAGGTTAGGTCCTTCGGAGATGCAAGAGTTATCTAGTCAATTACAAGAACTCTCGGATAAAGGATTTATCAGACCAAGTTCCTCGCCGTAGGGAGCTTCGGTCTTGTTTGTTAATAAGAAGGATGGATCATTTAGGATATGTATTGACTACCGGGAGTTAAACAAGCTAACCATAAAGAACCGATATCCACTTCCAAGAAATGACGATCTGTTCGAAAAGAAGATATCCCAAAAACAACGTCTAAGACTCGTTATGGTCATTACGAGTTCCAAGTAATGTTGTTTGGTTTGACCAACGCACCAGCGGTATTCATGGATCTTATGAATTGCGTGTGCAAGCCGAACCTAGACAAGTTTGTGATTGTGTTCATAGACGAAATTCTGATCTACTCACGAAACAAGGAAGAGCACGAAGAGAACCTGAAGTTAATCTTGTAACTTCTTAAGAAAGAGGAGTTGTACGCTAAATTTTCTAAGTGTGAATTTTGGATCCAAAAGGTACAATTTCTCAGGCATGTGATTGATAGTCAAGGGATACACGTTGACCCCGCTAAGATTAAAGCTATCAAGGATTAGACAACACCTACAACTCCCATGGAGATACACCAATTTTTAGGTCTTTCCGACTATTACATATGCTTTATTGAAGGTTTCTCTAAGATTGCCAAGCCTTTGACTAAACTGACTCAAAAGAATCAAAAGTTCGATTGGGAAGAAAAAGAAGAGTCAACATTTCAACTATTGAATCAAAAACTTTGTAGTGCACCAATTTTAGCATTTCCAAAAGGAAGCGACAACTTTGTGGTTTATTACGATGCCTCGCACAAAGGACTAGATGTTGTATGAATGCAAAAGGAAAAGGTCATAGCCTACGTATCTTGTCAACTCAAAATACATGAAAAGATTATACAACTCACGATTTGGACTTAGGAGCCGCAGTGTTTGCTCTTAAGATTTGGAGGCACTACTTGTATGGTACGAGGTGTACCAAGTATACGGATCATAAGAGCCTTCAACACATACTCGATCAGAAAGAGTTAAATATGAGGCAGCGTCGATGGATCGAACTGCTCAATGTCAGCGTTGATGGATCGAACTGCTTAGTGTCTATGATTATGATATTCATTATCACCCTTGAAAGGCAAATGTTGTAGCCGATGCTCTAAGCCGAAAGGAGCGGGCTAAGCCTCTACGAGTCTGAGCCTTAGTCATGACGATAAATTCAAACCTCCCGTCATAAATTCTTGATGCATAATTTGAAGCTTTCAAATAAGAAAACATTACGGACGAAAACCTACGTGGTATAGACAAGGACTTTGAGACTCGTCCAGATGGAACTCGATGTTTCATGAACAGGAGTTGGTTACCACATTTTGGTGGTTTAAGGGATTTAATTATGCATGAGTCACATAAATCCAAGTATTCTATCCATCCTAGATCCGAAAAAATGTACCACGACCTTAATAAGTTGTACCGGTGGCCTAATATGAAGGCAGATATCGCCACATATGTCAGCAAATGTTTAATGTGTCGAAAGTGAACGCTAAATATTAAAAACCATCCGGTTTGTTGGTACAACCCGAGATATCATAATGGAAATGGGAACGAATAACAATGGACTTCATCACCAAGCTACCTAATACGTGAAGCGGTTATGACACTATTTGGGTGATAGTTGACCATTTTACAAAGTCCGCACATTTCCTACCAATCAAAGAGACTGATAAAATGGAAATACTAACAAGAATTTATCTGAAAGAAGTAGTCTCGAGGCATGGAGTGCCAGTTTTAATTATCTCGGATAGAGATAGTAGGTTTACATCTAGATTTTGACAGTCGTTCCAGATAGCTTTGGGTACTCGTATGGATATGAGCACTGCATATCATCCACAGACTAGTATCCAAAGTGAAAGAACTATCCAAACACTAGAGGATATGTTACGATCTTGCGTGATTGATTTTGGAAATGGTTGGGATAACCATTTGCCACTGGTTGAATTTTCTTACAATAACAGTTACCATACCAGCATTAAGGTTGCACCGTTTAAGGCACTTTACGGTCGAAAGTGTTGATAACCCATCTGCTGGACCGAGGTTGGTGATAGCCAACTCACTGGTTCAGAGATCATTCATGAAACGACTGAGAATATCATTCAGGTACGAAACAGACTACATGCCGCTCGTGATCGTTAGAGTTACGCAGATGTGAGGTGTAAACCTCTAGATTTACATATTGGGGATAAGATCATGTTGAAAGTCTCGCCTTGGAAGGGCGTGATACGTTTTAGGAAACAAGGAAAGTTAAACCCAAGGTATATCGAACCATTCAAAGTCTTAACTAGGATTGGCCTTGTAGCTTACCGACTCGAACTTCTACAATAACTCAATGGCGTTCACAACACGTTTCATGTCTCTAATCTAAAGAAGTGCTTACCAGATCGATCACTCGTCATTCCATTGGAATAAATTCAAGTCGATGACAAACTACACTTCATCGAGGAACCGATGGAAATTATGGATGATGAGATGTCATTTTATACACTTTTTCGGGGTCATTTAACCCCATAAATTATGCAAATATCTCCAAAATACGTGCTTAATCGTTTCTTTTTGTGTTTTAGCACTTGGATGGCATTTGGAGGAAATACACGTGACTTGGGCTCATTTGAGGAAGAAACAGACGAGATTACAACTCTACACCAAAGTCGAAGAAGAAAAGGGTACACAGGCCCTGGAGACGGCGTCACAATAACTTATGACGGCGTCATATCATCAAAGCGACGACGTCAGGAAAATCAAGACGGCGTCAGGACTTAACCGACATAGTGAAACCCTAGAAGATTCGGCAAAGCGACGGCGTCAAGATTACAAAGTGACGCTATCGCGGACATTTTTCTATATATACAAACTCGAAATTAGGGTTTTAAGTGTGGAACTCAGGATTCATTGATGCATATTAATTGTTAAATTAAATTTGCAAGTTTTAAATTTATAAAACTCGTATACCGATGTCTACACGCACTAACGGGCAGAGAACCCGGTCATATGTAGTGCAGGATTTGGTAAATCCAAGGTCGTCCCAAGAGCTAAGTTGTATTAGTTTTAATTTGAAAAGTGTCACAGGTTTGAAAATGGTTTTGATTTGATTTGAAATTTTGACAGGAAAATAAATACGAAAAGTAAATGAATTGAGAACACTCAGGGAGATAGGCGTACTAACCTAGTTATTTAATTACTAATACTATGATATGTTTCCTAGTGCAATGTCTAGATATCGTTTTATTAGTGGTTCCAATAACAACAGACCCGAATTAGCATTTGAATTTTGTCCTATACTTCATGCGATCCCAATTCCTCGAAAGTCACGAAGGTAGGGCATCCAAGTTGTAGTGATTAAACCCCAGCTTTCTTAAAGACATGTCTATAACCTAGATAGATTATAAACCCCCTCTAAAAGAGTTCCTGAGCTTTTTAAGTATTTAATGTGATAAAGGCGGTAATTTGGTAAATTCCTACACTAGGGATATATGCCAACTTATCCTAGTACCCCGTTGATCTTAAGTTCAACATGTCAGCCTAATAAGAAGACCAACAGGATCTAAACCACCCTCAATGCTACCAAAACTCAGGGATCAATAACATATTATAAGGATATCTAATTCAAACAATAAATAAATGAGAAACAATCATAACATCAGTAAATTCATAACTAGGCCAACACTAGAAGTGCTTAGCCACTCATAGCAACAACAAGGTAATAAATAATGAAAGAGATATTGGATTGAACCATCATGATTCATACAAGATGTGTTTATGAATGATTAATACAAAAAAGTAAGATAAATGACTTCTCCCTTGGACTACTGGTGGAATTCTTCGACTTCTGGAAGCTTGTATCGCCCCTTAGTTTGTGTTGGAAGGGTTGATGTCGAATGTGCAGAATGAGGGCTTTATTTATAAGTTTCTTATTTGTTATGGCGTAATTTATGAGTTGGGTTACGCCGTAACCAAGCTGATATGGGCTTCCATAATCCAGACTTAATATATGTTACGACATAATTGTATAGACCAAGTTACGCCGTAACCATGACTAGGATGCATCATTGTTCTTCAACGTGGCAAGTTACGGCGTAATTGTAACGAAGCAGTTACGTCGTAACTATGGTGATGACTAATTTCTTCTTTAATTTGGTTACAGCGTAACTCCTGCGGGGTGGTTACGCCGTAACTGGCCTTGAGATCCTTCTTTCGCATGTTTTCCACGTCCAAATCCCGCGTCTCTTGCTCCAATGCTCATATTCTTCCTGTAAACGAAATATGAAGTGATTAAGTATCATTTCAGGCATTTAAACGATATTTACAAGCATTTTGATAGGGATTTTGATACTAAAAAGTTTTAACTATTTGATGTTATCAAATATCCCCCCACTTGTCTTCTACTTTCCCTTAAGTTGACCTGTTAAAATAATTCATAAAAAGGTTTTCCCAATTTAACTCGGAGAAATGAATCCATAATTTACTTATGCTAGAAAACATAAAAGACGAACACCTCACGAAAAGAGGATCAAAATCACTCAACTCTTACTAGTCTAAGTGTTTCATTTTTGGGGTGATCACTCAACTGCACTGTCATAGCCTGTATTCTATCATAAGCTTAAAAAGTACACAAATCTGCACCTGCTAGAATTAGGGTCTAAACAGCTCTTAAAGGCAACATGGGTGACACACACAAGTTAAATAGGTGATTGACTCTTTTCGATACCACTGATCCAGAAAAGGCGACAAAACCACACATGCTCGCCTAAATCCATGAACGAGTCACATGTGATTGCTCAACTCCTTAACTCGAGCAGGCTAAAGGTCAGAATCGTTATGAAGGGTAGGATGTGACATGAGATACACATTTAATTGGTGAAAAATAAACACAAAACAAATAGTCAAAATAATCTAAGGTTGTCATAACCGGCTACTCTTCATCCATTAGTCTAAGTATCCAAGTGCGGAAATCTGATCAAAATAATGGACTAGTATTGGATGAATGATGAAGTCCTGCTTTGAAATGATATACTAGCCCAACCTTCAAAATCATACAGATGGCTTATAGATGCACCATCTCCATATCTCGAACAACTTGTTGGTTTTATAACATGTAACCAACATAAATATGCTACAAAACTTTACACTAATTTTTTTTACAATATACAACATACATATCCCCCCACTTGAGATGAAAAATATCAAAAGTGATGATACAGGGGGTCTTTATAGATCAAGAGTGATAGGTCTTCCACGAACGCGCAAAATTTTTAAGCCCATTCCCCCGAACCATAGACTTAAGTAGCCAGAGATTTCAACACAAAGAAAATATAAACTACAGGGTTGGCTAAGGCGAAATGGTGAAACGATACATTTAACATTGGGTCAAAATAAAGATAGGCTCAACATGGTGATTTAGGGGTATCTTGCACTAAAAATGAGTGCAACAAGGGGTTTTAACACAGGAGGTCGACAAGTCAGTGTAACAAGTCGATAAACGCACACAACATTACACATATGGGCTATATTTTAGGTTAATTCTTAAATGTTGCCTTTTTGAACAGTCTATTCCTGCTAATCAATTATGTCTCAAAATGATGTACATGCCAAGTTCTAAAGTCTACAATACTACCGGCACACTCATATTTTGGTGAATTTTTATATAATAGATGAAAACGGAATCATTAGTCTTAACCTCACCAATTCAAATAAAGGGTAATAGTGCGCTCAGCAAAGATTTATCCTAGTTTAGTAAGAAAAACATGTCAAAAATTTTAAATTTGACATAATTTTTCAAAAGAAAACTAGAAAAACGAAGGCAAAGATAGGTCAAGTAGTAATTCTACTCCCATCCCCCCACTTGGTTTGTACAATGTCCCTATTGTACATTTAAGGAAATAAAAATTCAAAAATAAAAGTAGAATTAGAACGAGAGACTCTCTTGAGCATTGCTTTGTACTTTGAATGATAATGGCAAGAGATGAACTCTTGACAAGCGAATCCTGAGCAAACTCTTAATCCCCCGAAATCACCAAACTACAAGCATTAAAAGTTCAAAATATACAGGAAATTATAACTCACTTTGGTAGGAATCACGGTTGCATTTAGCGTATGCAACAAGCCTTTTAAACCACTTGGTGGCCCAAGTGGACGAGTGAAGTCTCGTGAGGGTTTCCAGAGAATGTACCTACAAAGTTTATTTAATTATACACGGTTTTGTAAAAGTTTCAAACATAATTAAGGTTTTCAGGAAGGAGTTACGGCGTAACCATGGTATGAGTTACGCCGTAACTATGTGGTTAAATAAATTTTAAAATTTTAATTAAATTCAGTTACGGCGTAACTAAGATGGTTACGCCGTAATTGCTGTAGACAGAAGCAATTTTGCCACATAATTACGAGTCGAGGTGACCTTGAATTCCATCTCCTTGCCGCCAGAACCTGCAAAACTAAGTAAAAAACATACAGAACAAACTAAATGCAGAAAATTAAATGAAATTAATAAAAGACGGGTTGTCTCCCAATAAGAAGTTTTGTTTATTAACGAGTCTTTAAGTTAGACTCAAAACAAAGCTACATCTTTCTTTGGGAACCTCCTTCTTCGTCCATTTCCTTCTTAATCATTCCCATTAATCTAGGCCCGTTTGCTCTTCCTAAAAGTAAGGCGTCATCTAACTGTTTAGTCATACAGACGAAACTCCTTCCTCCCTCGAAAGAATACATTTAGACTTCAAATGTTTCAATATCAACAAAAGGTAGTTCATAGTTTATCTTTTCAATACCACTCTCTCATCGCTCTTCTTCTTTGAATCCCTTGTCGTGCCATGGGTATAATGTATTACCATGGAATTTTTCTCATTTTTCCCACACATCATCCAGGGCATACCCCTTCTTCCCTATCCTTAAATCATATTCGTTTGCTAACTGTATGATTTCTTTGTCAAATACCTTCTTATATTCATCAAACCTTCTTGAGTATGGGTCGTCACACGTTTTACCATAGTCAATTTCAACATCAAAACTATCTAGTACCCACTCATTAAGCACTGAATTCCAAACAGACTTACTAACATTTGTATGTCCCAATTTAATTCTTAACCATTCTTCGCATGAATAGTCCCTAGGCTGTGGTTTGCTAGGTTGTAGTTGTGGGAAATCAGAGAAGTAGGTTTTTATGTTCAAACTTTGGTCCTCCTGATGAAATTGGTCAGTAATCTCCTTAGGAGTTAAGTTTCGAGAGGTGATTTCTTGATCCCGGGGTGTCTTGTTTTTCTTGTACCCCTCATTAAACAAGGGCTCCCATGGTTTTGTCATACCCTTATCTTTCTGAGGAAAGTACGAGCGTGGGTACTCATGGCGATACTTGCACGGGTTATCGTACATTGTTGTTTCATGTGAAATGTCGTTATCACTACCGAAACTCATTTTCGGGGCTACCACGCGTTTAGGGTGAGAAGGGATAGGAGGGGTAGAGGGGTGTGGCGGAGGAAATGTGACGGTAGGTTGGTTGGATGTACTTTTGTGCTGTAGTGGGAAGGCTTCTAGGGGGTTCGGGATGGGGGGGGGGGGGGGGGGGGGGGGGTGGGGGGGGGGGGGGGGGGGTTGGGGGGGGCGGCGGGAGCGGAGGGTGGGGGGGGGGGGGGGGGGGGGGGGGGGGGGGGGGGGGGGGGGGGGGGGGGGGGGGGGGGGGGTTGGGGGGGGTGGGGGGGGGGGGGGGGGGGGGGGGGTTGGGGGGGGGTGGGGGGGGGGTGGGGTGTGGGGCGATGGGGGGGGGGGGTGGGGGGGTTGTGGGGGGGTGGTCGTAGGGGGGGGGGGGGTGTGAGGGGGGGTGGTATTGGAGGGGGTGGGGGGGGGGTGGGGGGGGGGTGGGTGGGGTAGCGGGGGTCGGGTGAAGGTCGTTGTGCGAGGTGGGAGGGGGGTTGGGTGGGGGGGGGGAGCGGTTTGGGGGTTGTGTGCGATTGGTGGGGGGGGGCTGGGCAGTTATTTTTTTAATTATTTCTTCTATCTTTTTTATTATAATCTTTTACTTATTTCATTTTTTTACATTTTTAGTTTGTCTTTATTATGTTTTTTTTTTTTTTTATTTTTTTTTTTTTTTAATTACTATTTTTATTTTTTTTTTTTTATTTTTTTTTTTTTTTTTTTATGTTTATTTTTTTTATTTTTTATATGTAGTTTTATTATTATATTTCTTTTATTCTTATTTTTTTTTTTTTTTTTTTTATTTTTTTTTATTCCCGGAAGCACATCCTTTGTTTGAGGCGAATTCTATGTTCCTTTTTTCTCATAAATAGCATTGTTCCACTACAAAAGCTTAAGTCCTTAGATTACCATGTAGGCACATCCCGTAATCCTTTCACATTCATTGTCATAGATCACCGATCTTGTTTACACACATGCCCTATTGAATGTTATTTTGTTTAAGTTACTGACGTTCTTGTGTTCAACTTCAGGTTTCCTGATTATTATCTCTTGATCAATGGTGTCTTATACGCTCATCATCACAAAAACCGTGTGTCACTGATTCAATTGTTAAACATGTAGGGGATTTTGGATAAGTGTTAAATATTGTACCACATATCCATTTTTGCTATAAAATAAACTCAATTAAAACTAAAAAACAGGACCAAAAATGGCAAAAAATATGCTTATATTTGTGTGTGTGTGGGCTGGTACGGTTTATCTAAATATCACAAGAAAACAGTCAAATACGGAACAAGCTACTCGGACACGAGACATCATAAACGAGTACAAAAGTGCCAAGAAATCAAAGCACAGAGTGAAGTCCTAAAGAAGAATAAGTCAAGCCGTATCCTCTGTCAAATACATGGTCAACAAATGTACACAAGACCCAATAAATATTCAATTTTAACCATCCAAGTGTTCACTAAAGCGTCCAAAATTATAGCACAATAACCTTTTTTGGGACCTTAAAAACCTAAAGGGGCTCACAAAAAAACCCCATGGCCCCGGATCCTAAAGTCCCACTAAACATTTAGCCACTTGCCTGATTAATATAAACCACAGGGCCACACAACTTGAATATTTCAAAACTTCTTGTATAACTAATAAGAGTTAAAAAGAAAGAGGGGACTCAAATTGCCAACATCCCCCAAAACTTATAAATGTTATTTTCCATTTATAAAAAACACTTGCGGAATCCCATTTACATTCACCCGTCGTCCCATCTTTTACCTCCACAATCAAAACATGCGGGCTTTCAAATCAAGGTGACAAAATGTCAATTCTTGAGCTATCTTAATCAAGATAGAAGGGACGAGATAGTCAAATCATGGTTAACCTCACTAGCTACACTTCAAGACGGGAGACACATCAGCAATGGTGAAAGCACAATGGAATGTGGGTTTTTGTGCTAAAATACTCACAAAAGAAGCACAATGTCATCAAAAATGGAATGATACGCTGGCAATCTTCAGGTGTCCACACAATGATCCAACGGCTTACAATAGCCCTTAAATGATTGAAGAAATGATTGGCTGAGATTGAAAGATTGGAGAGCAAGGCAAGAGGGTCTGGAAGCTTCACCAAACGGCTATAAATAAGCCTCACTCTTCACACACACAAAAAAGTAGTTTTTAATTTAGTTGTAGCTTAAATTTTAAAATTCCTAGCTTAATGTTGTTTTAATCTTGTAATTCTCCTTTTAAAGTATTGTAAGCAAGTTTTCTTATTAATGAAATTCAGTTTTTCTTAATCTTTCCAAGTTTCTTTTTCATAAATTCTCTTAATAAGCCAAATTGTCTCAATAAGCTAATAAGCTCATTTTAAGCTCTTTCAGTCTATAAGCTGAAATAGAGCTTATTTTAATTCAGTATTAATCCTTTCTAAACCTTAAACCAGTCTAACTTACATTTACTATGGAATGCATTGGAATTGAGCTTATGGAAGGGGGATCTAAAAGGGAAGGATCCCCAAGGACTTAACCCTAGCTTATTAATAAGCTAGGGAGCTTGTAGCTGCCATTATTGGACCTCTTGTTTAGCTAGAGGATAAAGTAAGTCTTACCTTTAAATTTCTTGTTCATTTTTCATTCTAGCTTAATTTTCATTTACATACTTGCTTATTGCTTATTTGCTTATTAAAGTTGCTTATTAGTGTTTATTTGTGTCTTAACTAGCTTAATAATCATAGTTGCTTATCTGTTTTTGATCAAAATAGTTTAGATCTTAGTCTTTAATATAAGTGTCTTAAAAACCTTAAAAAAACAAAAAATAGTAGAAAATAAGTTTAAACCTTAGATTAATGTTTAATCAGTTGTTAATTCATGTTAGTTAGGTTTGTTATAAGCTAAATATAATCTGGTAGTTAGTACTTGTTAATTAGTTTTGCAATTTAAAGCTTTTCTCAATTCTGTCAAGTGAAAAAGGGGTGTTTGGCATAAGCTAGTTTGACTAGCAAAAGTCAAATTAATTTGATCAATTTACTTGAGTTAGTTGTGTTTTAGCTTAAGATCAATAGGGAATTAAATTTTAGAAATTAGTTTTAAGAAATCAAAAAGTTATGACTTATATTGGAAGTTCCTGCACCAGGGTACATTTTCTCCAAATTTCACTTGTGCAATTTTTGATCTAAGCCCCCCAAGGCTTAGATCTTGCTAGCATTGTGTTTATACACTCTAGTAGAGTGTGTTTAAGTGCAGGTTTACCCTATTGGTAACCTGCACTCTTGGCTTGCACTTGTGCAAAGTGTAGCAGTACTAACTTAAAGTTAGTACTGCTGTCACTTTTAGTCTAGTTTTAGTTAAGTATAAGTAAGTCTTAGATTCTTAGATTAAAGTAGGATTAGGTCTAGTTATAGCTTAATAAAGATTAGGTCTTAAATTTCACTTTCTAGTTTATTAGCATAGTTTAAATTCAGCTGTCATTAGTCACTAAAAAACCTCAAAAGCCAAAAACAGTAGGTTAATTAAGTAGATTGTTAATTAGTTAATTTTAGCTTATGATCCTAGTTTTTATAGCTTAAATAGATAGATTATAAGTAGCTTTATCAGTTCTCAATAGCTTAAAGTCTAAAGTTGCTTTTTAAGAATTTTAGCTTATTTGAACTTTTGCTTATTGCTTTGGATTTCTGAGTTTGCTTAGTTCATGCTCAATTTCAGTTACTTAAAAGTACTCCCAGCTTAATTTTCTCTTCATTCATAGATTTAGCATGTCATAAGCTTTCTAGAACACTTTTCCTTATTAGATTTGAGCTTAAAATGAGCTTGTTACAAGCTTTTAAGTGAAAATAAGCCCAAAAGTCTTCTTACTGTGACAGCAGCTTATATAAGCTGTTTTAGAGCTTATAATTTAGTTTTAGCTTATGTCCCGTTTGTTAAAGTAGCTTATTTTAGTCTCCTTTTTAATTCCTAGTATTTAGTTTTTCTTAAAAGTCAAAAAAATAAAAAATGGCAAAAAGGGTGTTGCCCACACTCGAACCCACGACCTCTCAGTTATAGTACCAACGTGTTAACCAATTTGCTTCAATAGCTCATCCGTCATTGTTTCTCACCACTTAATCTTTATACACGTTTTAACTTTCCTTTTTTATAATAAGCCGTAGCATAATAAGCTCAATTTAGGGCTTATTCGTTAAGCATTTTGGTTTTTCTTATAATCCTGCTAGTGTTTAAGATTTTCCCTGAATTTCTTAGATTTTTCCAACTTAAACTTTATTTTTTATAATTTTTCGAAAGTTAAAATCTTATAAAATCAATAAAAAATAGAAAAAAGTTTCAGAAAAATACAAAAAAATAATTTTTAGTTTTATAAAAAATAGCTTTAGGTTTACATCCAGTAAAATCATTTTTACACTTTTTAGATCTTAAATTTCATTTTTGAGCTTTTATTTTAAATTTTAAAATAGGATTTTAAAAATAAAAATAGTTAAAAATAGTTTTCTTTGCTTTTATAATATTTAAGACTTTTCTAAGCTTAAAAATCATTTTTCCAAATTTTTAGTTCTTAATTTGCTATTTTTTAAGATTTAATTAGATTAAATTAGTTTTTAATTCATAATAAATTCAAAAATAACCAAAAAAATGTTTTTCTTTTTCCTAAAATTTTCTTTTGTCTAATTCTAGGTTTAGAAAATTAGTTTACATTTTTAGGACTTAATTTTGATTTACTTGTTTAATTGTCACGTTTTATTTGCTTTCCGTATTTGTTTAATTGTTTAAATTGCTTATAATTGTTAAAGTTTACTTATTTAGTAGTAATAGATCATCAAATCATCTATTTGCTTATTCAAATCATAATCTGAACTAAAACGTGGTTTCAATTTCACTAGTCGTTGGGGAAACGACCCGGGTGATCATACTTACCCGGTTAAATATACGTATTATATATTATATTATATATATTTATGGTAAATATATAAACTACCTCATCAAGTTTTGGCGCCGTGCCGGGTACTAGTTGATTAAGATTCTTTGTTTTGTGTTTGTTGATTTGGTTTGAAGATCCTTTCACCCTTGAAAGTTTCATTCTTGTTTTATAATTCAAAAATCCAAAAAAATATAAAATATAAAAAGTAAAAAAATATTTTCCTTTTCTTTTTAGTATAAGTAAAAGATAAAAAAAATAGAAAAATCAAAAATATAAAAAATCTTCCTTTTTAATTTAGAAATAAAAATCACCAATTGGTAAAAATACCAAAATATAATATTCTCAACGGAGGTATTATCATTTCAATTTCCGGTGAACTTGTTGGTTCCCAAATCGAACAAAAGATTTAACACTTGCCATTTGTGTCTCTACGAAATACGGCTCACCTTGAAAAGCAATTTTCAAGAGCTACCGTGAAGTAGTTGATTATTTGGTTTAAGTCTCTTCCGTGTAACCGTTAAAATTCATTGTTATTAAAAAAAAAAATTAGTGTAAAGTTTTGCTTTTTGATTTTTAGTTTTTCTTTTTATGCGCACTCGTTCGCAATCTCGAAGACGTCGTCAACAACAAACTCCTCCGGTTGTTGTTGAAAATTTTGATTTAGAAGAACCAATTGTCGATCAAAACATTGTTGCAATGGCCGATAATCGAACGATGGCCCAAATGTTACAAGCACCCATCGAGGGGTATGAAGATGCTATTGTTGTTCCACCAATTAATGCTAACAATTTCGAGCTTAAACAACCTTTAATCAATCTTGTGCAAAGTAATAAGTTTACGGGTAGACAAGACCCTCACAATCACCTTCGATTTTTCAACAAAGTCACTTCAACGTTTAGACATCCCGAAGTTCCGAACACTTCGATAAAGCTTTTGCTTTTTCCTTTTTCTCTAGACGGTGAAGCCCGAGATTGGTTAGACAAGGAACCTCCTAGATCAATTCTCACATGGGACGACCTTGTTGCAAAATTCATAAATCAATTCTTCCCACCTTCAAAAACCACTTACTATCGGAATGAGATCATTACTTTTTTCCAAAAACCAAACGAAACCTTCAATGAAGCATGGGAACATTTTAAAGGACTCCTTCGTCAATGTCCTCACCATGGCTTTTCAGAACTTCACCAACTCGATACTTTTTACAATTCTTTGAATTCAAATGATCAAGATGCCTTAGATTCTGCAGCAGGTGGCAATTTTTTGGACAAGATGCCTCAAGAAGGTTTAGCAATTATTGAAAGCAAGTCAAAAGTTCGTTACTCAAGAAGTCATGCTAATGATTCAAGAGTGAGTACGGATGCTCCTCTTTCTAATTCTTCACCTTCTAATAATTCTTTCGATATTCAACAATTAGCCGCTTCTCTCGAGGATAAGATGACTATCAAGATGAAACAAATGATGAATGAAATGAAAGCTTTAGTTGTTACTACTCCCGCACCCGTCAAAGCGGTTGAGGAAGTATGTGTTACGTGTGGATCGAATCACAATTTTAACCAATGTCCGTTAACCCGAGGTGGAAACGATTTTCCCGTTTTTCATGACAACATCCAACAATTTCAACAAACCGCAGCCATTGGCAATTTTCTTCAAAGAAACCAACCTTCTAATTTGGCAAACCAAATGAGACCACCGGGTTTTAATCAACCAAATGTTCAAAACAACCAAGGGAACCAAAATCGATATTCGAATCAAAACCGTGGAAACAATTTTAGTCAAAACCGTCAAAACAATCAAGGTCAAGTTTTTCAACCACCAACCAATCAACCACCGGTTTATCAAGTTCCACCATTTCAGGCTCCTCCGCCCCAAATCCAAGGTGTTTCGAAAACGGATTTTGAAAACTACGTCAAGGCAAACGATGCGGTGTTGAAGAATGTTCAAAATCAGGGTCAAAATTTGCAGAATCAAATGGCTAATGTTACGAGTTTGTTAACAAGTCTTTGTGATAATTTCAAAGAGTTTACAATGATTCTCAAAAGAAGCAAGATGATTTTCAGAAATGATGCTCGTTTTCATGCAAGCTATCACATCAACCAACTTCAAGTTCAAGTTCTTACAAGCAATAAGCCAAGCAATTACCGGTTGGTGTTGAGTTTGGGGGTTAGGACCGGGGGATTCGCTTTGACCGTCTGACCTCCTGGGTGATAAGCAATGCTCATATTCCAGTTGGGTTACCATCGCTTCTTGCAGTGATTTCCAAAATCATGATGGTAAACAAACTTCTCTATCCGAGATAATTGATGTAAGGCACGCCCATGTTACATACACCTTCCTTAAGTATAATTGGGTGAGGTTTTCTCTATGCTGTCAGTCCCTTCTTATCATTGGCAAGAAATGAGCAGATTTGGTCAATCGGTCACAATAACCCAAATGGAGTCATAACCATTTGGCGTTCTTGGAAGTCCTGAGACGAAATCCATGGTTATTTTCTCCCACTACTTCACACTGGGCATTTCAGTGTGGGTAGTAGTATAGACCAGATGGCTTTTGTGCTCAGCCCCCTTATACCTTTGGCACAGTTAACATTTACTGCATAGGCGGCGAAATCCTCAGCTTTTCATGTTCGGACGGAGCCACCATACTAGAAGCTTCTTTAAGTCTTGAACATCTGTTCCGACCCCGGGTGGATGGAATACTTAGATTATTGTGCGATTCATGCATGATCAAAATCCCGTAATCCAATACACCAAAAAATGTAACCAAATTCGCCCTTCAAAGCATTAATTCATCAGAGCGGGTCTCAATATCGGCTTGATCCGTCCTTCCCAAGATTTTCCAGACCTCACGATTTCCTCTTTTATTGCATCAGTCTAGAGCGATGAGTATTTTCTCAGGTAAATGGTGTGTACCGTCATTACCAAGATCAACCCTTATTAGGTTCTCGTTTCCTTTCTCGACACAGGGCGTCGGCCACTACAGTTGGCTTACCAGGATGGTAACAGATTTCAGTAATCATAGTCACTCAAAAGTTTCAATCCATCGCCCCGGCTGTCTCATTTGATTCTTTTTGATCCCAGAATGTACTTTAGAACTCTATGAACTGTGTACAACAGTAACCCTAGTACCATACAAATAATGTCTCCCCAGATTACTAAGTGCAAACACTACAGCACCCAGTTCTAAAATCAAGGGTCGTGTAGTTTTTCCCCCTCATGTTTTCCTTCAGTGTCGGAGAGGCATAGCTATCACCTTTCCCTCCGCATAAGAACAGCTCCAAAACCTTTTGTGACACATCGCGTACACACGAAGTTTTCATCCCCTCAGGCAAGGCTAGGATAGGACGGAACATAACCTTCTGCTCAAGGTTTGGAATGCCTCATCTTTCGTCCGTACCCCATTCATACTTATTGTGTTCTTCGACAGTCAATTAGTTAGAGGCTTGGAAAATTAACGAAAAACTCTTCGATGAATATTCGTAGTATCCGGCTAAACCCAAAAATTGTTGACTTCTTTCGGTGATGTCGGTGCAACCAATTTCGGATAGCTTCCAATCACACCCTTTGCAAGGATCCACGTGAACGCCTTTGTTGTCGATCACGTGACCGAGAAATTGCACCGACTCAAGCCAGAAATCGCACTTCGAGAATTTTGCATATAATTGCTCATTCTTGAGTAACTCTAAAATGATCTTCATGATGTTGATACGTCGCGCTTCTGTTATTTCCGTTGTAGTAGATAAGTATGTCATCAATGAACCCGATCACAAATTTATCGATGTTATGGCTGCACGACTCGATTCATCATAACAGATAAAATATCAATCATAATTCAACAACATTGTAATTTCACATTATAAATATCAATTATCAAATATGCAGATCCATGAATAACCGCAGAGTGTTGGTTAGACTCACACGCATTACTTAAATACATGTGACCCGTTAACAACCTAGTTCGAAAAGCAGTAATAGGAATGTCTTCTTCTCTAATTCGGAGTTGGTGATAACCAGACCGTAGATCGATCTTTGAGTACACACTGGACCCTTGAAGTTGATCAAAACAGGTCGTTCAATCCACGGAAGTGGATACCGATTCTTTGACTTGTCAACATTATTTACTC
The DNA here is from genome assembly GCA_026074375.1 of Tanacetum coccineum. NCBI lineage: Eukaryota > Viridiplantae > Streptophyta > Magnoliopsida > Asterales > Asteraceae > Tanacetum > Tanacetum coccineum. The sequence goes on along the minus strand of BQNB010090643.1, from coordinate 3,790 downwards.
GCGATAATCGAGATACACATACGAATGATCCGTCCTTCTTCGTAACGAATAAACTGGAGCCCCCCCAGGTGACGGCTCAGAACGAATAACCCTTTTATTCTGATAACTCTTGTAACTGGTCCGACCAATACCTTCAGGTACGGATGGTGCCAATCGGTATGGGCTCGTGCATACAGGTGCAGAGCACCCGGTACAATAGTTCAATTTTTAAATTCCACATTGTCGAGGTGGTGGGGAGTCCTGGAAAGTCGTCATGGGTCAGGAAACACTCAGGGAAATCCTCGAATCACCGTACATCTTCCAACGTTTCTCTTTGGCTTTCTTTCTCGCTACATGTGGCCACGAACAACCTGATGCCCCTACTTCAATGTATTTTACTCGGCCTAATGCAGGATATTATCTTCAGTCGTGACGCACCACGGTCGCCCTCAATTACCAATGTTTTGTTCTTGACGGGTATAAAAAAAAATCACTACTTTCCTTGGCCACAAATGATAACGGCGTCTTGATTAACTAACCAATCCATCCCGACAACTAGTCAAAAGTTCCACTCAATGGCAATAGGTCAATTTTAAATAAGTGGTTTTAACAAGTTTAGGGTACATCACTTAGGATAGTAATTTGAACTAACGACCCTTCCATTAGCCAATCCACATCATAAGCTAGTGTCTAGTTTTAAACTGGATTAATGTCTAATCAGGTAACTAAATTATTGTTCGGACAAGAAGCTTTTGTCCGATCCTGATCAAATAATACAGAATGCATACGGTTGTTGAGTAGAAACGTACCCGTGACCACGTTCGGTCCTTGCTGCTTCTCAGTGTCCGCAATCACATAAGCATGGCCTCGAGGTTCCTCACCTCGTGGATCCCTTTTCTTCGGACAATAGTATCCATGATAGTTTATCCGTATTCTCCACAAGTCATAACATGTCACAGTTGGCTCGTGTGTTAGCACCAGTAGCTATAGCTTTGCCCTTATACTCTCGTGCCAATGTGCCTGCCTTTCCCACAGATAGTTGTACATTACCACATTGCAAAAACCAAAGTGATGCTTTTTACAACATTAACAGAGCTGTTTGTTCCCAGCATACCCAACTTGATCTCAGCAGGGCCGGTGGTCATTGCGTCGGGCCATCCCGGCCTTTGGTTGTTCTGTTGGTTATGCGGGTGTTGTCCCTATTGTTTGTTTCTGTTGTTACCATTGTGAGTTAACCACCTGTGAATGTTCCCATTTTCCTTTTTAATTGCCCTCGTAAAAAATAAACAAATCCTTCTATTCGAGCTTTGAAGACTTTTGTTCCATTAAGGCATGTCCATCCGCACAAGCTTTCAATTCAGGCTAATGGGTTTGGAACCCAATAACTGTACCCTTTATTGTTGTCAGTTAGTACCCCCGATATAAGCCTCGGATTTTTCTTTCTTGCGTTTACTCGGTACCATGATTCTGACATATTGTAACCAGCTCATGAAGCGCTTGGTGTAAGCATTATGTCCAAACTCCTTGACCTTCCATATTCCACATTTTTCGTGAGGCTCCATTCGCTGCACTACCTCAATGGGCAAAATTCTCTGTCAATTATCCTTCATTTCAGTCCAGCCAATCTGATTACACCTCTAAACCATCGATGCAACCTGGGAGTTCCACCACATCAAGGCACGCCATTAAGTGTGGCAGCAACAAATTTTACCTTTCGTGCTTCCACGCACATTCCACCTTATTACCCAAAACAATTTCCGTCTTCTCCGAACCCACTAATTGCTCGACAGCTCCCTCGTGGTCCATGGAAGACCGTAGGGGTTCATTTCATGAATCCAGCAAAGTTACATTCACGAGCAACTGTAGCCCCCACCCTTGGCCCCACAGCCTCATTGTTTTCCTTTGTCTCCTAGCATTTGCTTGCCTTTCTCGTTCCTGCCGTCTACACAGCATTGACCCCTTTCAGGCGACGAGTCGAACAATAGCCGCTGGTTCATTGGTCTTGTCATATTCTATCACAACACAAAGAAGCCACCAATAGTATTCATAAAATGACATAATCACACATAACAAACGAATCCAATAACAACTAACAATCATAACAACCATCAATGTAGTGCATCAAAAGGTAGCCCATACAACATCATTACCAAAGAGATAATACTCATTGCATATTTTCCACAAATGAATATAAATTGTTTCAATAAATGTCAAAAATTCACCTAACTGAAGATTCAGTTTAGATGATTACAGACTCTGAAAGATCCTACTAATTAAAATTAACTACTAAGAGTCACGAAGGAGTAGATCCTTGAGGCTCAAGATGTGCAGCCTCCTTAGGGGTAGGTGAATCAATCAATATCGGTAGTAGGACATGGCAGAACCTTGCAGCAACATATGTGATCTCTAGGATCAATGTGAGAACAGGAGCCAATAGAGTGTCTCAGGTAGAGCATATGTCGCTCGTTGGAATATCGTAGACCCGCGGCGGTAAAAGATACTCAACCGTAATAGACCCAACGTCTCAAGGGTATATGGTTAAAGCTATGTTGCCCGGAGATCATTTTCTCTCTCCAAGCATCTCAAGTACGGTTTTCACCTCAGTCTAGCATCAATATTTTTAGTCTCTAGATATCGAGCACACACATCCTCCTCCTCAAATCTTAGCTTCTGCGGTGAAGACATCCAGGTCACTCCTAAATGTGACCTTGGCGTACATTCCTCGGGGTATGTCCCTGCATGCATCAGCTATATGAGACGAACCTGTCCCAAACCTGCGTATCAGTAAAGAGTCTCCTAAATGGTATTAGTCTGCTAGTACAGATGGGAGCAGCCTCGGGTATAAGATTTGCAGGAACAGGATTAGCATGGTAACAGCCTCAGGTTCAGGATTAGCAGGAACAGGAGGTGGTATAGGTGCAACCTCAGCCTCGGCCTCAGCCTCAGCCTCAGCCTCAGCCTCAGCCTCAGCCTCCTCAAACTCAATCTCAGACTCGGAGTCAGATGCAGGTGGCGGAGGGTAAAGTGGGTCCGCCCCCTGATAAGGAAGTATCCACTCTGGGCCGTCCCATTCTTCATCAGCATTCATCTCCATCTCTTCCTCTTCTTCTTCCATTTCCGGATCTTCTTCCGGATCTTCCTCCTCTTCCTCCATTTCTGGGTCTTCCTCTTCAACCCAACCGTTCATGTTGTCTGGTGCTGCCTCCGCAGCTGGCGCGAACTCGTTATGGTTAGGGGGTAGGTTGGCCATGATGATCTGCAAATTGCGTAAAATAAATAAGGATTACTATATGAATAATAATTTATATGAGAATGCGAATGCATGACGATGCTTCAGGAATATGCATGATGATCGGTAAATAATATGAATATGCACAATAATATTTGTTACATATTAAAATTTCATTTTTGAAATCTAAATAAACAATTCTTGATGCTTCGCGGATAAGCATATTAATCGATATATATACGTATCAATTACATATAATAATATTTATTATATGAATATTCAATAGTAATGCACCCAAAATGTGCATAAATACTCAAATGGAAAACCTATGATCGTGAATAACATAAGGGCTTCGAGGAGTCTTAGCGCGCATAAAAAAGGTTATAGTTTAGGTAAAAAAAATTGACCTAGTTCTCTATAACCTGTAGCTCTTGATACCAATCTTTAACACCCCCAAATTTCACGCAGCGGAATATACAACATTGGGCGTTAATTCATAGTACAATTGCACAAGGATATAGAAAACGACTCGAAAAGAGGCGTTTAAAAACATTGCTCCATTTAAGAAATTTCAGAGTGATT
>BQNB010090642.1:0-27092 GCA_026074375.1 Tanacetum coccineum | reverse complement strand
TAGAAAGAAAGGCTTATACGTGATGAAATTAGGAAATAAGCCAAAAGACAAAATTTGTCTTGCAACGATTGATGAAAACTCGACGTTGTGGCATAGGAGATTAGGTCGCGCTAATATGTGTCTCATTCAATTGTTAGCATCTAAGAAATTAGTTAGAAACTTACCTAAGCTTAAGTTTGATCAACACTTTTGTGATTCTTGCAAAATTGGAAAACAAGCTCACGCTAGTCACAAGGCTAAGAATATAGTCCCAACAACTAGATGCTTAGAACTCCTTCATATGGATCTCTTTGGTCCATCCATCGTACGGAGTTACAGAGGAAACCGTTACACCTTAGTCATAGTATACGACTGCTCTAGGTATACTTGGACTAGTTTCCTTAAGGACAAAACCGAAGCCTTTGATCAATTTGAGATATTTAGTAAGAAAATTCAAAACCAATTAGGATGTACAATAGTGTCAATATGAACCGACCACGGTAGGGAATTTGATAATGAGGTGCAATTTGGAGAGTTTTGTAATGCCAGTGGAATTACACATAACTTTTTAGCTCCACGCACTCCTCAATCAAATGGCGTGGTTGAAAGGAAAAATAGAACACTTCAAGAAATGAGTAGGACTATGTTGAATGAGCAATCGTTTCCATAAAAGTTTTGGTGTAACTCAGTAGATACTTCAACATACATTCTAAACCAAATCCTAATTAGAGCCATCTTAGGAGAAACACCTTACGAACTCTTAAGAGGTAGGAAACCTACTCTTGATTACTTTAGAGTGTTTGGAAGCAAGTGCTTCATTTTAAACACTAAAGACTACCTTACAAAGTTTGACCCAAAGTCATACGAAGGTGTCTTTTTAGGATACTCCCAAAATAGTAAAGCATACATCATCCTTAATAAACATACTAGGAAAGTCGAAGAATCACTCAACGTGACATTCGATGAAACTCCTCCACCCTCTAAGACATCACCCTTGGTGGATGATGACTTAGATGAAGAAGAAGCAATTAAGGTTACCGAAAAGAAAAACCTAGAAAATGACATTGAGGATGAAACTTTAGAGATTGACGAAATAGTCAATATTAAGGAATCTAGGAACCATCCATTAGAAAATGTCATAGGAAACCTTAACCAAGAAACCCTTAGATCGCAATGCGCCTCAAAAACCAAAGTAACTTCTTTTGTTTTTATATCACTATAGAACCTAAGAATTGTGAATGTGAAGCCTTATCGGATGATAGTGGATAGTCACCATGCAGAAGAATTAAAATCAGTTCATGTTAACGACGTTTGGGGAGTTAGTTCCACAACCTAGGCATATGACAATATAGGAAAACTAAGTGGGTAATTTAGAAATAAGTTAGACTGAGAACGGTTATTGTTTATCAAATAAGCTAGTGTTCAGTTGCATAAGGCTATAATCAACAAGAGGGCATCGATTTATGATGAAATTATGGCCTAGCTTGCTAGACTGAGTCCATTTAGGGATATATTAGCATATGCTTGTGCTTTAGAGATTTTAAATCTATTCCAGAATGATGAAAAAGGCATTCTTGGAAGACGGTTTTATCAAATAAGGAGGGTATACATGGCACTACCTCCATGATTCATTAAACTTGAAAAAACCGGATCATGTTTTATGTAAACTTAAGAAAGCTTATACGGTCTAGTAACACGCATAAGCACCCAAACGAACTTGGTATGATGAGATTAAAAGATTTTCTTGTTAAACATGAATACAAAATGGGAATGGTAGATAACATACTTTTTACCAAGAAAAAAAGTTCAAACCTCATCATCGTTCAAATATATGTCGACAACATTATATTCGGCTCGACTTGTCAAGACATGTGTGATGAATTTGCCAAAATCATGCATGACGAGTTCGAGATGAGCATGATGGGTGAATCTTAAACTTCTTCCTGAATTACAAATAAACAATGGAAGATGGTATTTTCTTTCAATCAAATCTAAATATATTAAATATAATGCTTAAAGAAATTTGCTTGAGAAGAATCTGAACCAATGAAAACCTCACATGTCCTCTGATACCAAAAACTCACGGAAAGACGAAGGTGTGAGTCGTAGATAGTACCAAGTATCGAGGCATGATAGGTAGTTTATTATACCTAACGGCAAGTAGGCCCGATATCATGTTTAGTGTCTGCCTTTGTGCCCGCTTCTAAGAGGAGGCCACCCCCCGGTGCTCCCAAACCTCTCGACCTTGAGCGGTTTTAAGGTATCTTCGATACATTAAAGGCACTAAGCACTGTATGAATTGTGGTATTCCTATAGGGGATCCCAGATAGATAACAGTAGTATATGCTGACTCTGATCATGCGGGAGATTATGTGGACCGAAAAAGCACTAGCGGTATTTGTACGTTCGTGGGATGTTGTTTGACATCTTGATTCTCGAAGAAACAAACTGCTCTTGCTATATCCACTACCGAAGCCGAATACGTAAGCGCCAAAAAGGCATGTCAACAAGCACTATGGATGAAACAAGCTCTTATTGACTGCGACATTCGACTCGATGACGTCCCAATCATGTGCGACAATGATTCGATTGATAGTATATATATAATACTATTAGGCAAATCCCAACCAATTGCCCTTGACCAAGGCAAAAAGTCAAAATTCACAAATAGAATCAATATATATCCGAAAGTTTGATTTCCCGGGTCGTTATGTCCCAACGAGGTGTGCAATGGAGAATCGGATGACGAATTGATAATCGATGTTTGAATATGACAAGAATTATGAGTGTCTTTAATTACTACAAGTAAAAATGCAAAATCAAGCAAAAGAAAACCTAAAACGAAAGCAATTTAACTTAAATCCTAAAACGGTGACGTAAAAACGCGAGCTAAAAACCTAAATTTTCTAATTTTAACCCTAATGTAAAAAAAAATTCTTTAAATGAGCTATAAATGACTAAAAATGAAAAATAAAAAAAACTAGAACAAAAACGGAGGTGTTTTGAGCTAAAAACGAGAAAACTGAGAACGGGATCGAATCCCGTTCTTTAAAAAATGAAAAGTTGCAATAAATGGCATACCCTATTGAGATAACAACAATATTTTTCTAGAAACTATGTAAGAAAAATAAATTGTAAAATAAAAATAGTTTTATATTGTTGTGATTATTATTTTATTTGTATGAACTTTTAAGTTTTTACTCTAATTAAAATTATAAAAAAATACTAACGTTATATATTAAATCTAAAAAAAAATACAAAAAATAGCTAAAGTTATGACGATTCTAAGAAAAATAAGTTGGGGAACACAACTTATCTCAATAAGCTATTAAAAATCAAAACAGTTTATAAGCTTATTTGGCCAAAATGTGGTTAAATATTTAACCACTTGAGTCTTTAACAAAAAAGACCCAAGGGCGCAGCGGTGAGTGTGTGTGTATAAAGGGTGAGAGTGTTGAGGTCGGGGGTTCGAGCCCTAGCTCACCCCTGACTTCCACTTTCCCCTTTTATTTTTTTTTGAAAACTTTTTTCACAAATTTGTAGAAAAGACGAGATAAGGCATTTTTTTAAAAGATAACTTTTTTATAAAATGCTAATAATAAGTCCGGAATAAGCCAAAACAAACAGCTATAATGTTTTATACACTTAGGAAAATAAGCTAAGTTGATTGGGTTTTTTGGACCCTAAAAAAAAAAAATTTTTAAAGCAACTACAAAGAAAATAAGCTAAACTAAGATTTTTCTACACCTAATAAGCAAATGCAGATTGGAATAAGCAAAAATGAATGAGAATTAAGCTTAGAAAAGCTTAATAAGCTACTGACACAAAAATGGCATGCAAACAGACAAAGGGGCACCTTTGTGCTTATTTTTAAACCCTTTAGACAAAGTCTTGGGCTTATTCACTTACAAAACTAAAAAGCCTAACCAAAAATCTATATAAAACAACAATCAAAAGACATTTTAAAGAAAACTAGCGATAAAAAAGATGTGTGAAAATGCTATGACAGACTGAGTATTCTTTTAAGCTAAAATCATACTGCTTAAACTAGTTGGCTTTAAAAGGACAATAAGCAAGTGAAAAGCAAGATGAGCAAACACAGCTTAACACACAAGTAAAATGAACCATTAGGAAGAAAATTAGCAAATCAAATAAGCCAAATAAGCCAAAAGTTGGCTTAAAACTCTCAGCAGTACTAACTTAAGAGTTAGTACTGCCAATGAAAAACTTAAGTTGCTAGGGTTATAAAAAGCTAAAACAAATGCAATGTAATTGAAAATAAGCAAACAAGAGGACTTCAGCTAACCTAATAAGCTCTTAAAAGCAGAATAAGACAAGAGATTTAAGCACAAAAGCACAATTAAGCAATCTCAGCACCAGGGGAAGTGTTGAGCTAAAAAGCCTAAGAATGGCTTTTCAAGCTGTAAGTTTTATGCTTTTTTACAATAGCTCTCACTATGGCTCTAGGGGTTATGTGAGATTAAAGTATGGCCTTAACAGATATTCAACATTGTAAAGAAAATGAATGTTTGAAATTTCTGGACTAAGCCAGAATACGCACAGGATAAAAGTGTTGTTTCTTTCCATTTTTTTAATACACTTAACCTAAATGTATGCAGATTTTTACCTAAACTCTAAACCATAGCTATCCCCCTTTAATGCCCTTTGGCTTACAACACTTAACACTCAAATGAGGACTCATAATGCTACAAATCTAAGTCCATCTTCATTGTTTTCTTTTAATTATTTTTTTTTTCCCTTCTTTTGTTAAGCATGGCTTATCCAAATAAGCAGTTTAACTTGGATTTGAAAGTCGGCTTTCAAACAGCTTAAAAACAGGTTATACAAGCTTAAATGAGCTCTTGAATTTGGATTTTTCAAAACCTTAAGGGTTTTTGACAGCAATAAGCCAAAAACTTATGCTGTGCCAAACACCCCTTTAAGAAAATGAAAACCCTTTTAAGACTGTTTTAAAGAGATTTAAGCTGGGGTTTCTAAAAACAGATGATCATACAAACATATTAAGCATTAATGAGCAATTATCAACAAACATTAAGCACTTAAATAAGCTGAAAAAGCAAATGGCAGATAGCACTTAAATGTCAAATTAAAGATCAAGCTGAATAATTGATTCACATCTTAAACTTAAGATTAATCACGTCATACATTAACACTAATAAGCAAGTAAAGACAGAAATAAGCCACAAATAAGCAATGCTACATGATTTTTTGCGCAAAAAATTAGAATAAAAGGAAAGAACTTACTTAAACCCCTAGTTTAATCAGCGGCGATTAAGGTCAGTCTTACAATGCTCTTGGGATTGTCAAAAAGACAAGCTAGTGGGTCTATAAGCTCTTCCATTACAAGCTTATCTTCCATGATTTAGCTGAGGTAATTTAAGGGTGAATTCTTTTTGTGATTTGTTTTTTTGAAGTTTTTAATATATAAATAAAACAGGTTACTTATATGTTTATATAAGAGCTTAATTCAGATTAATGAGGGTTTTTAACAAAGGAACAACAAGGATTTAAGAATTTTACATTAAACTGTTTCAAATATTCATTAAAACTCAATACAAATTAACACGACTGGAAATTGAAATTGCAATAAGCTGAAAGTTTAACTAAGATAAAAAACTAGATTAAAAAAAAGAGATAGATGAAAGATGCCTTTTATGGCTTACATTTGGTCCTATTTATACTAAAAACTTAAAAGCTTAGGTCTTCAATGTGTGTTTCTTCTGTGAGTGTAAACTGAGCTGTGCTTGTATTGTGAGTGAAATCCCAAAGCAATCTTGGCCATACATCAACATTTGTGTTTCTTCAAATTCATCACAATCGTTGGATTGTGCTTGGAAAGGTGTGGGATTGCCAACATGGCAATGCACATGTGGCTAGGGATTTAGTGGGTTGAGGGTGAAGGTTTTATCCATTGAAGAGTTTTGGTGTTGCAGGGTAAAGGGGAGGAAGACAACCCGTGACATAGCCTGGGTTATCTTTGGCGGGAAAGTTTGTTTTGGGAATTGGGGCAGGGGATGAGTTTGATGTTTTGGCAAAACCAGCCCCTCAACTCTTATACTCTTATTGCAACTTAAGTCCTTGTGGTGATACAACTTCAGGGGTTTGGCAAGAACAGCCCCTGAAGTTGTATCAAGTCATTACATGCATGGTCCTTGTGATGATACAAGTTTAGGGGGTTGGCAGAAATGCCCCCTCAACTCATATATGTTAATTACATGCATGGTCCTTGTGTGATATAACTTTAGGGGTTTGGCAGGAAAGGCCCCTACAGTTATATTTTAGGTAAATTGCAATTTCAGCCCTTGACCCTTTTATCCTTGTTTTACAACTTTGGGAAACACGTACAATTCAAAAAGGTACATTGTGAATTTATTGATGTCGTCAATGACTTGAAAACACAGGGTGTTATAGTATTTGTACATTCGTGGGATGTTGTTTGACATCGTAGTTCTCGAAGAAATAAACCGCTCTTGCTATATCCACCTACCGAAGCCGAGTACGTAAGCGTCGAAAAGGCATGTCAACAAGCACTATCGATGAAACAAGCTCTTATCGACTACGACGTTCGACTCGACGACGTCCCGATCATGTGCGACAATAAAGGCGCGATTGACCTTAGCAAAAACCCGGTGCAACATTCTCGAACCAAACATATCAAAATTCGTCACCACTTTCTTCGTGATAATGTCCAGAAAGGACATATCTCAATCAAAAAAGTGTCGTCCGTCGACAACATCGCCGACATTCTTACGAAACCCCTTAAACGTGAATCGTTTAACTATCTACGTCTTGGTTTAGGAATGATGGAACACATTCCATAAATCATATTAGTCCGCTTCTCTTTCTTCTGTCTCAATTCTAGTCCGCGTTCCATTCCGTGTCGTGACAATTTAATTATTTCATCCGAAACTAGTTAGATATTTTTAATTCGCGAAATGCAAATTAATTAGTCACTCTTTCTCGTAAATCCGTATCGAAAATTTAAAAGTCCGAAAAACCCTCGCTGAGGGTGGCCCCCATATCTCATGCAGCCCCAAAGCATATTTGGGCGGCCCCCTAATCGATATGGGACCACCAACAGCAGACACATATCTTTAACACTTAGTCAAAATTTCTCAAAACTCAAAAACAAACACCCCCTCTCCCTGCTGCAGCGACGAACTCGAACCAAAACCACCAAAAACTCAAAATCAACCATTAAAACTTGAATTGAAGATAAAATAAACACATACAATCATTCCTAGCATCATCAAAATCATCAATTATAAGTTATTTTATTTATTTTCTTTCAATTTGAGTCTAGGGTTCATGATGAACACTAAAATTGAAATTGGGTATTTTTTATTTTTCTTTTAATTTTGTACAGTTAGGACTACTAGGATACAATGTATAACTAATATACTTCCCATAGACATAGGATTTACATACACTAGTGAGTTTGTCAAAAAATTGATTTCAAACCAAAACCCCAATTTCATTTTAAATCACTCACGTTAGGAGCACAATAAAATTGTTGTTATGCATTGTTAATACAACTTAAAAACGTTTTTAAACACGTACATAATGATCTCAAGAACAAAGGTCGAGATACATAATTCATATATACTTGTCGACATGTTTGGATGAGCAAAATCAAATTAAGGAGCATTTGGATTAAATCTTAGGATCTTATTTTTAGGTCGAGTTAATCGTTACTTCATGTTGGAAACACGAAAAGTGTCGGTCACTTCCAAGTTGTAACAGGTCTTAGCTCGTAGTTAGTATAATGATTAGATTAGTAATCTAGTCCGGCCCAAGGCCCATGGGAGGCCCATCCTAGCCCATGGCCGGCCTTTAGGTGCTATATAAACCCTCTCCTAGCCTTGGAGAGGGGTTGGTTGTTCCATTTTACCACATTTCATTTTATACAATTCATCCATTTTCCATCCAATCTCTCTCTAACATCACAACCCAATCATGTTTCAAATGATCAAACTACTAAATATATGTGAACTCCACAAAGGGATTTCCCAAGATTTTTGCTCGAATTCTATTCTTCAATAGAAATTACTAGAGATAATGATCAAAATATCTTTTTAAATTATGGGCATTAAAAAGAACATTTACTCACTCAAGTCATTTATCTCAATTCTCTCCATTCCATGTGAAGGAGATTGTTCTTACTCCGAAGATTCATCCCTTGATTCCTTGAGAATTAGTCAAGAATCTAACACCACTTACCAAACACACATTCCAACACCAAATGAAATCATTTAAGAAAATGCCTTTGGCATTTAAAATAAATCAAATTTTCTTCCGCATCATCATGTTACATGATATATTGCATTATAACAAGCACTCTCTTTAACTTTGCCTATTTTCTGACCAAACGAGTGAAAATATTAAAAATCAACCAAACTCTCTAATGCCATATGAAATTATTCTAAATCGTCTGTATGATCACCTCATCAAAATCAATCCTCATCTACAAAAATCAAAGTATATACTATATTGGCCATCTATGAAACCCTGGGTTCATCTTAAGCATCTTCAAGCAATCATCTCCATATCATCAGAAGAAGTCACTGGTGACGATTCGGATACCTCAACACATGTTTGAGATATTTCTACATCTTACTAATATGCTAAGACATACGTACTACTATTATTATTGATATGTACTATTACTTTGACTATCATCTAGTTTACCTAGTTCATGTATAACTTCTCTTAGTATATATTCATGCATGCACCCTGATACAATATGGCTACTTATATCATGCTTGATTATCTCTTAGTTCATATACCTATATGTGTCTCCTTAATAGAATTTAGAATAGTCAATCTTGTGAATGTCATTGTTAGATATTAGATGATCCCTGGTAAAATAGGATTGACTGCAAAAGGGTGTCTTTAGGAAACCTTTTCTGGACATATTTTACAAAATTGGCAAAACTGGAAATTTTTTGCTCCTCCAGAAAATGGCCCCCATAAATACTAGGGCCCTCCCTAATATACCTAGGACCGCTATGTAATTATGGGACCGCCATCAGAGTCACGGAAATTTTACTGTGACTACCTGATTTTTTGTGTAGTTGACTATTTTCTTCTCTAGGCCCAGCTAAACTTCCTGCATTTTTCTAAACCACTTTTGGAATCTATCCTCTTAATCCTCATGCTTTGCCATTTCAATCCTATGCTTCCAAATTAAATAACCCATCCTTCCTAATCTTCTTATCATCTTCATCCTCTTCAAACCATCCTACCATGAATTCCACTCAAGCCTCTTCTTCTAACCCTTCTAAGAAAATCAAACTAACCATAATCCCTTCAAGACAACTATTTGTTAACATTTCTAGTGATGAAAATGTCACCACCACACCTTCTCCTACTACAACCTCTTCATTTCCAACTCCTCCAAATGCACCATCAAAAACTCCATCAACCTATCAAACCTCATCAAGCCAAGAGAACACATCTTCCTCTTTTCAATCAAAACTTCAAATTTTACCACCATCATCAAATGAACCAACTTCTTCTCAGCCTTTGAACCCTTTGCTTGACAACATCTCAGATGTTCCTCCTAGACCTTCAAACCCTCAACCACTTCAAAGTCATCCTTCTTTGGATATCACACTTTCTTTGTCATCAATCACTCCTCTTGATCACATTCTTGATACTATATCACCACCTTTACCAAAACCACCTCTCATGGGTCATCCCATTTACTTCAACTATCATGACTATCATGGGTCAACTTGTCTTTGTTGCTTTCACAACCTTAATCCTATCTTTTCTCTTAGGGATGAGATGAACCTAATGTTTGCTCACATTAAGTATATTCTCACATCCACCATGAATTCATCCTCTCCACCTCACCCTTGAAAACTAGGTCATATCACCTCATAATTGGTCACCCTAACCCTTTTGCTCAAAGTCATTTCCTATGAATCAAGGATCATCTAGGACTTATGCCATGATAACTTTATCTACTTTATGTAGTATGTTTAGATAGTGATGTAGTGTATGAATGAATGTTTCTTTGTTAAGTCTTAGTTCTATTTTCATTGCAATCAATGCTTCTTGTATGAGTTTATTAAGTAATGAATGAAACCACTTTATGATTTAACTTGCATGAATTGCTATAATTTGAGAAGATATTGTCTTGCACTTGTACTACTAACTTTGTTTTGTTGCAAACAATTTTCGTAAGATCGATCCCTTGGTGCCCCAAACGAGGGGGAGCATACATCAAGGAGGAGTCTTGATATCATCGAATTCTTTCTTTCTACAACAATTAGACGGTCATCCTTTTTGAATTTGACAAAAGAGGGAGAAATAGAATGAAAACTCATTAATAATTTGAAACCTTTAATTTTATACAAAATGAGTTTATATTTTGTCATCATCAAAAAGAGGAAGATTGTTAATATAAATAATGTCTAAAAACGTTATTTATATTTTTCGACCTCTCAATGTTTTGATAATAACAAAATGTAAAAACGTTTATGATAAAAATAAATGTTTACAAATTATTAATTGTAAAATTTCATTTTAAGATTAGTAATCACTTAAGGTATGGACAAACAAATCATTAAGCATGATTAGTGATCAAGAAAATATTTTTCTCTTAACCATCACATTTTTACAAAAGTATTTCACAAAAATAATTATACAAAATATTTTCTAATTAAAAGAAAAGTTTTATTTAAAACTTAAATTTGAAATTCAAATTTTCCCCCCAAAATGGAAGGTTCCATAACAGATACAACCTTCCCCACAAAAAGACAAAAACAGGAGCGTAGTCTACTGGGCGGCCCCCTTATAGGTCTGGCGGCCCCCAGATATATCTGGGACCGCCGGGACCGCCCTCAGTGACCGTTAGGTTTTCCTGCCTATAAATACTACTCCATTCCTAGTTGAAAAACACACCTCTTTGCACGAATTTTTCAGATAACTTTCTCTCTCTAAAAACATTCTTAGATCTTGTTTTAAGTGATCTAATCTCTTCTTCTCATCTCTCCTCTCTATCAAGTACAAGAGAAGAACATTCGTATTCACCAAGAAACAAATTGTTATTTAGTGATCTCTCTTCTCTTCTTCTAAGTATCAAATCTCTATTGTAATTATCTTATGTAATTGTGTGATTCAGATTGTGTGTAAATCCGATAGTGTAGATCTTGTGAGTGTATAGTGTTTGTGAAGTGGTAGATTGGTTCTAGCTAAGATTAGGACTCGACATTTAGCTTAGTGTCGGAAAACAACGTAAGCGACGTCTAAACGGTTTTCTCCGCATGAAGGGAGCTTGTTGACATAGTGAAATCTCGAGTAGGATACTCAGGGAGTGGAGTTGGGCGAAGAAGAGCTTTGTTGGGATTAAAAGACTTCTTAGTGTTGTTGAAGTTACTGTTGCTGGTTATGATTTCTACTGTTGGTGAAGACTGAAGAAAACATTTTAAGTGATTAATACTGCTAGTGCAAAAGTTAAGACTGCTAGTGGAAGGTAATGTTGCTCAAGAAGTTCAAGGAAAATATACTAAGTGATTACTACTGCTGATGTAAAGTTACTGCTGTTAGTATAAAGTTAATGCTGCTAAGAAAGTTAATACTGCTGGTTATAAGTTAGTACTGTTAGATCAAGTTAGTACTGCTTATGTGATATGAATGAGATATTTTTGTAAAAGATACGTATAAGTTATTTGATTAGAAGATTATGATAACTTAGGAATATATTGTAAACCAACTAGGACTCCTTGGTGTATAAAAGGAGGTCCTAGGGTATAGAGTTTGTGATCACAAAAAATTAGAAGTCGATTAGCTTCAAGGTTTTGTAACCCTAACACTATTAAGAGTGTTCGTATTATATTGAGGCTTAAAGTTTGGTAAACTATTTATTATTGATCTTATACATTACTGTTTCATTAAAATTCTTCTTAGTATCATTGACTAGATTCTGCATAGTCTTTGATATTCACAATCAAAGTTTCTATCATAGTTGTTTTGAATTTATTCAATACAACTTAGCCTTATACAAGCTAAGCAAGATCTATTCTATTGGGATCAACAAGTGGTATCAGAGCTTGTGAGAAGCTTTGAATAAGAAGAACCTTTACTACACACAAGATCTACTCTTTCAAGAAGCAATAGATTCTCAATCTACTCAAACCATCAAGCTACCCATACTCTAACCTGGTGAGTATGCTCTCTAGAAGATGAGGATGGAGCAGTACCTACAGTGTATTGATTACACTCTATAAGAGATCGTAGAAAATGGTAATCCACCCATAGTAACAAAAACTGTTAATGGTAAGGAGACTATTACCCCTCCTACAAGTGTTGAAGAGAAGGCACAAAAAAGGCAGAGTTGAAGGCAAGAAGCACTTTGTTGATGGCTTTACCTAATGAACATCAATTAAAGTTCAACTCATACAAGGATGCTAAGACACTGATGCAGGCTATTGAGAACAGATTTAGAGGTAATACTGCTACAAAGAAAACTCAAAAAATCTTCTGAAGCAGCAATATGAAAACTTTGCTGCATCCAGTTTAGAAGTGATTAAGCAAACCTAATAAAGGCTTCAAAAGCTAAT
Source organism: Tanacetum coccineum (assembly GCA_026074375.1). Lineage (NCBI taxonomy): Eukaryota > Viridiplantae > Streptophyta > Magnoliopsida > Asterales > Asteraceae > Tanacetum > Tanacetum coccineum. Next base: position 14,523 of record BQNB010090642.1, on the reverse strand, counting down.
TAGTCAACTGGAGATGCATGGTTAAGTTATCCCTCAAGAAGACATCAATCAGAAATTCTTGAGAAGTTTGTCACAAGAATGGACTATGCATACTATTGTGTGGAGGAACAAACCAGAGATTGAGACATTGAGTTTGGATGACCTCTTCAACAACCTAAAGGCTTATGAATCAGAGGTCAAGGGTATATATAGCTCAACCACAAACTCACACAATGTAGCCTTTCTGTCCTTTAGCAGCACTAATAGTGCAACTAGAGTAGTTAATACTGCTCAGGGTGTTAATACTGCTAGCACTCAAGATGCTGCTGATAGCTCAACAACTATTGAAAAGTTGAGTGATGCTGTGATTTATTCCTTCTTTGCTAGCCAACCAAGTATTCCACAGCTAGATAATGAAGATCTACAACAAATCAATCCTGATGATCTAGAAGAGATGGATTTGAGGTGGAACATTGCTATGCTGACTATGAGGGCAAGAAGATTCCTAAAGAATACTGGAAGGAAGCTGGACATGGCCAACAAAGAGAGAATTGGGTTTGACAAGTCCAAGGTGGAATGTTTCAACTGCCATAAGAGAGGACACTTTACAAGGGAGTATAGGGCACCCAGGAATCAAGACCGCATGAACAGGGAGCCTACCAGAAGGACTGTACCAGTTGAGGAAACTACTTCAAATGCCTTAGTGTCTTAGTGTGGTGGCTTTGGCTATGATTGGAGTGACCAAGCAGAAGAAGGTCCAACCAATTTTGCTCTCATGGCTTATTCTTCAACAAGTTCAAGTTCTTCTACAAACTCCGAGGTATCTAATTGTTGTTCATCTTGTTTAGAATGTATAAAAGATCTAAAAGAATAAAATGAACAATTAGTTAAAGACTTAAGAACATGTAACACCCCCATTTTTGGGACAGCACAGCGGAACATATATGGGTGTTACTTCATAGTACAATCACACATAATTGATAAAGAACGACTCAAAAGAGACGTTATAATAACATTGGTCCCAAAATAACATGTTTGAACAATATCCCATATTCGACATATGGTTAAACCATAGTACCACAAAAGTCACCCATCATAATATCGTGTTTCACAAAACAACAAATTGTATCATAACATTTTAACACGGGGATATTTAAAAGTTCAAACATAGACCACGCAAGACCCTCCTCGTGAACTCCAAGTCATCCATCATCCTTGATTACCTGAGATAAAACATGCTAAAAAGTCAACGAAACGTTGAGTGAATTCATAGAGTTTTTTTTGTATGTGAATGGAGTCTGCTAGTGAGTCTGTAGTGAAAAGTTATGTTGAGACTAATGAACCTAAGAACTTCTAGGAAAGAAGATGAGCTCCACTTATTAAGGATTGGGTGTTGAAATTAAGTGAGGAAGAAATGTGGCTAAGATTAAACTATTGAGATTTTTAGTAAACCTAGTTTCTGCTAAGATAAACTTTGTTATGTCTACCTAAGCAAGTAAAATACTCCTATGAATACATCAGTGATAAAAAATCAGGCAAACACACTAGTTCTAAAGGAACAAGAGAAATTGGTTCCCAAGCAGATGTCTCAAAAATTAGGGAATAATTTTGAGATGTTCAACAAAGCTTGTCATGTGTGTGGTAGTTTTGAACATTTGAGGAAAGATTGCAATAACTGGTATATTAATCAAAGGTTTGAAAAACCAGTTTGCGGAACAAAGTACAAAGGCGTGAACAAACAGATTTTTCTCAAATTATACATTACCCAGTCCAAAAAGGAACATGGTTCCAAGAACAGTCTTAACTAGGTCTGGCCCAATTTCACTTAATGTTGCTAGACCAGTTAATACTGTTCAACCAAGAACAGCAGTGAATAATGCAGGACCCATGAAAAATGTTATTAATAATGCATATTCAACTGCTAGAAGGCCTTTTAACAAAATAACAGCAGCTAATAACAGTAATTCTTATAGAGGGTTTAATACTATTATCGATAAAATGGTTAATGTGCTTAGGCCAAAGATAGTTGTTAATCTGCTAGTCAAAATAGCAGTTTCTTAGTGCTGTTTAGGGAAACAATGTGGGAAATGTTGTTAAGGCCTCACGCATGTTGAGTTTGGAGACCCAAAATCATAAGTCTTAGACCCTTCTCACGAAACAATGGTGCATCAATGTCCTTTAAAAGATTTGACTATGTTGATGCACAAGGCAGATCCAAGTCAGTAATGGCTTGGGTCCCCAAAAGAAACTAATTTTCCTACCATTATGTGCAGGGCAATCCACAGCAATATTTGATGTATAAAGGAGTGATTGACAGTGGATGCTCTAGGCACATGACAGGAAACAAATCCTATCTTATAGATTATGAAGAAATTGATAGAGGATTTGTTACTTTGGATGGTTATTCCAAAGGAGGGAAAATTATAGGACAGGTAAAAAGAATGGTAAAAATTGGAATTTTGGAGATGTGTTTTTTGTTAAAGGAACTAAAGTTTTAACCTCTTAATGTTCACACTTGTGCTGTGAACAAGAAGAATTGTGTTCTTTTTACTGATACTGAATGTGTTGTTCTGTCTCCAAACTTTAAGTAACTGATGAAAGTCACGTTTTGCTTAAAGTTCCTAGAAAGGATAACATGTACAGTGTTGATTTAAAGAATGTTGCTTCTCAAGGAGGTCTCACTTGTCTCTTTGCAAAAGCCATACCAGATGAATCTAATCTTTGGCCTAGAAGGCTTGGACATGTAAATTTCAAAACAATGAATAAACTGGTAAAGGGAAACCTTGTAAGAGGTTTACCTTTAAAACTTTTTGAAATTATCAAATCGTGTGTTGCTTGTTAGAAGGGAAAGAAACACAAAGCTTCTTGTAAGACCAAAACAGTCAGTTCAATCAGCCAACCATTACAAATGTTGCACATGGATTTGGTTGGCCTAACATTTATAAAGAGTTTAATGAAAAAGATGTACTGCCTAGTTGTTACAGTATTGATTTTAGTAGGTTTAGTTGGTTTTCTTTTAGCCACTAAGGATTGATGAATACTAGTGAAATCTTTAAAACATTCATAAACGGCATGAAAATCTATTGACCTTTAGGTGTGAAAGTGATTTAGATGTGACATAGGATGAATTAGGAATAGGGTCATGATCAGTTATGTGAATAAAGGGTATTATGAGGGAATTTAGTGGTTGCTAGGAGGGAATTCACTACAAATGGAGTAGCAGAAAGGGAAAATAGGACACTAATAAGAGATGCTAGGACTATGCTAGCTGATTTAATTCGCCAAAAAGCTTTTCAGGTAAGCAGTTAATACTGCTTGTTATGTCTAAAATAGGGTGTTAGTTATTAAGCCTCACAACAAGACCCCTTATGAACTTTTTCTAGGTAGAAAACATGCCTTAAGCTTCAATGAGGCATTTGGTGTCCTGTTACAATCCTTAATACCATAGATCACCTAGGTAAGTTCAATAGAAAGGCTAATGAAGGGTTCTTTGTAGGATACTCTACCAATAGCAAAGCATTCAGAGTGTTTAACAGTAGAACTAGGATAGTAGAAGAGAACCTGCATGTTCAATTTAGTGAGAATACGCCTAATATTACAGGAAGTAGACCAAATTGGCTTTTTGATATAGATGCTCTAACAAATTCAATGAATTATAAGCTAGTTGTTGCAAGAAATCAGTCTAATGGTAATGCAGGTACAAAAGCATGTGATGATACAAGTAAAGATAGATGAGACAGTACATGGATAAAGGATTACAATTTTGCTACTAATGTGGCCTGCTGATCCACTATTCTCTCAGAATTCAAAGGATTCTCCTGATGTTGGATTCAAACCATCAGGGGAGGAGGAAAAGAAGGATGTTTAAGATCCAAGGAATGAAAGTGGAAATCCAACTGAAGGGAAAGATAGTAAGGTTCCAAGTACAGAGGAGCCAAGAATTAATCAAGTGTTAGATGCTAATATTAACAGCACTAACAATATTAATACTGCTAGTGATGGAAACAACATTAACAATGTTAATGCTGTTAGTTCAACTGTTATTGTGTCTGTTTAGAAGTTAATGTTGTTGATCAAAAAACAAGCATTAAACTTCCAAATGATCCAAATATTCCTGAATTAGAAGATATTGTTTATTCAGATGATGATGATGAAGATGTTGGTGCAGAGGCTGACATGAACAATTTAGATGCATTTATGCCCGTCAGTCGCTTTCTCTATCGCAGAATACACAAAGATCATCCAGTTGAACAAATTATTAGAGACTTGCATTTAGCACCTCAAACAAGAAGAATGAGAAAGAATTTGGAAGAACATGGTTTGTTTAGTTCAGTGCAGCAGAGGACCAACCATAAAGACTTTCAGAATTGTTTGTTTGCATGCTTCTTATCACAAGAAGAGCCCAAGAAAGTAATTCAAGCATTAAAAGATCCAAGCTGGATAGAAGCTATGCAAGAGGAGCTTCTATAGTTCAAGTTACAACAAGTTTGGACCTTGATGGATTTACCTAATGGCAAAAGGGCCATTGGTACTAAATAGGTGTACAGGAACAAGAAAGATGAAAGAGGCATTGTGATTAAAAATAAAGCAAGATTGGTTGCACAAGGATACATACAAGAAGAAGGAATATACTATGATGAGGTTTTTGCTCCTGTTTCTAGAATTGAAGCAATTAGGCTATTTTTAGCCTATGCCTCATTTAAAGACTTTGTGGTGTATCAGATGGATGTCAAGAGTGCTTTTCTTTATGGTAAGATTGAAGAGGAAGTCTATGTTTGTCAACCACCAGGATTTGAAGACCCAGACTTTCCTGACAGAGTATACAAAGTAGAAAAGGCACTTTATGGACTGCATCAAGCTCCTAGAGCTTGGTATGAAACCTTGTCAACTTATTTATTAGACAATGGGTTTCAGAGAGGAAAGATAGACAAGACTTTATTTATCAGAAGGGATAAAGGTGATATTCTGTTAGTTCAAGTGTATGTAGATGATATCATTTTTGGCTCTACAAAGAAGTCATTATGCACTGAATTTGAGAAGATGATGCATAAGAAGTTTCAAATGAGCTCTATAGGTGAACTCACATTCTTCCTAGGACTGCAAGTGAAGCAGAAGGAAGATGGGATTTTTATAAGCCAAGACAAGTATGTGACTGAGATTTTAAAGAAATTTGGCTTTAGTGATGTCTAAAAGACAAACAAGGCAATCCTAGGTTTTTCAGCTTGTTTAGGTTTAACAGATTAATTCCTAGCATTAGTAAACTCAATCCTTTTAAAACTAGGTTTGTCTGTTGCTTGCAAATCATTAGATTGAAAAATGTCCTCATCATCACTAACCCAATCTTCAATGATAACTCCACTAGGCCTAACAGATTCAACTCTAGGCATTTCTACACTAGTATTGCTAGTTTGAGAGGTACTTGTTTCAACTTGAGACATACTAGCACTAGTCTTATTTGATGTAGGCCTATAAACAGAATCATCCAATCCTGCAAAAGATAGGCCAGGTGGTAGAGGCATGTAGTTCCTAGTTAAAGGAGGAGGAACAACATGATATCCATTATCCTTTTTGAACCTATCATTTGTTTGATTGTCATCTCCATCACTTGAACGACTATCAACAACACTATTAAACAATTTACTACCACTTGAATCATTTTCATTCAATTGATCTCCATATCATAGACCAGATTTATTTTTAGAACTTAATTAACTATTAATCAGTTTATTTAAGTTTTTAGAAGATGTTTCAAACTGTTCTAGTTTAGCTTTTAAGTCATCTTTTTCTCTTAAAGTTTCATCTAACTGATTTTTAAGTCTAGTGACAACATTACTTTTGTCTTTTACTTCAAATTCTAGGATAACAATCTTTTCTTCATAGACAGCTTCATTTTTCTGATGAACAACTAACTGCGCCTCTACAGATTCTAGGCCTAACTGATAAGCTATAATTTCTAGATTAGCCTTACTAAGAGTTTGTCGTTGTTCATCAAAAAACTGTTTTTGGAAGTATTTTCAAATGTTTTATTACATACTTTTTAGAACAAGATTGTACCTCTGTGCAGACCCTAAGAGTTTGAATTGTAGCCTATAGAGCAACCAGATGGTTATCTGGAGTTATAATAACTCCAGTCATATCCCATCATCCTGGACAATCAAAGCATTGTCCTAAACAACCAATGCATCAGAGGTCTCTACTGGTACAGTCCTTCTGGTGTTGTCCTTGCTCTTATACCCTGCATCTCTGATTCGTAGTTTTATATACCCAATATATATATATATTAATATAACTTTAAGAGTAATTAAGAAAATTACCAAGTTACCCTTGATAAAATTCACTCTCAAAAATATATATAATATAATATATAATACGTATATTAAACCGGGTAAGTATGATCACCCGGGTCGTTTCCCCAACGACTAGTGAAATTGAAACCACGTTCTAGTTCGGATTCTGATTTGAATGAAGCAAAGATATTTTGGATAAGCTATTACTACTAATTAAGAAGCAACAAATAATGACAATTAAGCAAGTAAACTAATTTTAATCCCTAAAAATGTAAACTAAAATTTTCACTAAATAAAGAAAAAATTGCCGAAAATTATTAAAAATAAAAAACCCTAATTTTTATCTTTTTATTAGAGACTAATTAAACTAACCCTAATTATTAATTAAAACTAAATAAAACTTATTACTAACTAAAATAGGGACTAATTGTGAAAATGACTTAAGGACTAACGGGCTAAACATTTAACGGGCAAGGATAAACTGGAAAACAACTAAAACAGAAAATTTACAGGAATGGTCCCTGAGGACTACCCCGATAACAAGCTAAGGCCCGAATTAAGGTGAAATTTGAAAAGTGCTTATTATGAAAAACTCAAAGAAGCAAAGTTGGAGATTAAGCTATTATGAACAAATTTAATAAAAGAACCTTGTGCTGAAAATCAATAATAAGCTCAAAAAGAGCTTATCTTTAAGCTGTTTACAGAAAGTGAGGTTTTGGGCTTATTTTCACTTAAACAGCCATAAAATACTCAAATAAAGCTTAAATCTAAAAAGGAAAAGTGATCTAGAAAGCTTATGATGTGCTTAATCTAAAAATGAAAAGAAATTAAAGCTTAAACTACTTTTATGCTACTGAAATTGATCATGAACTAAGCAAACTCAGGAAATAAGCAAAGTAACACAAAACCCAAATAAGCTAAAAACCTTAATAAGCTAAACTAGACTCTAAAACTTTAAGGACTTATTAAACTACTTATAATCTATCTAATTAAGCTGTAAAATCTAGACTTAAAAGCTGAATTAACAAATTTAAATCCTAAAGATTCTAAGTACTGTTTTTGGAGTTTTTCAGTTTTTATACTTTTGACAGTCTAAATTAACTGGAAAATAACAGGAAATTGCAAATTAAGACTTAAAATCTATTAAGCTATATTAAAACTCAAGTCCTACTGAATTTGATAAGCTAAATCCTAAAATTACTGTTCTAAATTAAGCTAAGAACACAGCAGTACTAACTGAGGTTAGTACTGCTAGTGTAAAAGTTCAGCAGTACTTTCAAGTGAAAGTACTGCTGATGCAATTTGACTTTCAAGAACAAAATTAAGCTATGAAATAAGCTAGAAAATGAAAACTAAAGCTAAATTCATAATAAGCTATAACTAAACTTAATACTACTGAATTTGACAAGCTAAAATCTAAGCTAACAGTACTAACTTATGGTTAGTACTGGTAGTGTAAAGGTACAGCAGTACTAACTTATGTTAGTACTGCTAGTGTAAATCAAGAGTGCACTAAACCAAACACTCCTGTTAGATTATGACAGATTTGAGAAAAGCTTTTTAAGAGAAATCTAATGAACAAGTACTGAATACCAGATAAAAACTAACTTAAAACAAACTTAATTAACAAAACTTAACAACTAAATAAGCCTTAATCTAAGATCTATACTATATAAACTAATATTTTTGGTTTTTTATGGATTTTTATGACAGAAATTAGTAACTAGTGATCTATAACTATTTAAGCAAAAACAGATGAAAACATATAACTAATAAGCACTAATAGAGATAATTAAACACTAATAAGCAAAGAGAATAAGCAAATAAGCAATATTAAACATATAAGCTATATCTAAGCAATTTAAACTGAAATTAGAGAAGAGTGAGAAGAGAAACTTACTTGATCCTTTAGCTAAACAAAAGGAACCAATAATGGCAGCTACAAGCTCCCTAGCTTATTAATAAGCTAGGGTATAAGTCCTTGGGATCTCTTCCAAGTTAAAGATCCCCTTCCAAAAAGCTTATTTCCAAATAGGTCCATGAAAAATTAAACTGATTTAAGGTTTAAGTAAGATTAATACTGAATTCAATAAGCTCTATTTCAGCTTATAGACTGAAAGAGCTTTTAAATGAGCTTATTAAGAGAGTTTATGAAAAAGGAACTTTGAGAGATTAAGAAAAACTGAATTTCATTAATGAAAGTTACTGATTACATTACTTGGAAAGAAGATTACAAAACATTTTAAGGAAAAATTACATTTAAGAAAAATACAAAATTTAAGCTTAAACTAAATTCTAAAAAAACTAGATATCGTGTGTGTGAGAATGAGGCCTATTTATAGTGCCAAGCTGAAGCTTCTAGGTCCTCTTGCCTTGCTCTCCAAACCTTCAATCTCTGCCACTCATTGCCTTAATCATTGAGGGGCTTAGTAAGCCGTTGGACATTAAAGTGACCCATGATTGCACGCTGTCAATTCTTTGATTGTGACAGCTTGTGTTACTTATGTGAGGGATATAAGAGCAATTTTCTTCCTTACTTGTGCTTTTCTCTCAATAACGTGGCATTCTCCCTTTGGGATTGGACCAATCAGAGATGAGGAGTGACGTTCCTTTCTGCCAAGGTGTACTTAATCCCACGAATTGTCCTTTTTAACCTTCAATTTCTTTTTGCCCCTTGATGTAAGTGGAGGGTGAAATGGGGAAGACGATGAACAGTGAATGGGATTTACCCGCTCTTTTATAACTGAAATGGGTAAAAACTCGTTTAAACTTTGGCTTTGTACACAAACGGTCCTTGTCTTTTGGTTCTCTCTTATTTCTATTTATAGAACAGTTTGGGAATTAGCAGTTTTGGCCCTTGTGTTTTATAATAAGAGGAAATGGGCTTTGTTGACATTATTTGACCAATGTTTAACTGGGATTTGACTGAGGCTTGACTTTTCTGGCTTCGGCTTTGGATCTTTGGCTTCTTTTTGTTCTCTTCTGATTCTCGTGTCCGTGCTTGCTTGATTTTGACTGTTTTCTTATGATTTTTAACTTATCCATACCTGCATACACAAATCACAAATACAAGCATAATTTTGCCATTTTTTGGTCTGTTTTGGGTTTAATTGGGTTATTTTAAGTATAAATGGATACGTGTATTTTACACTTATCAATCTCTATTCTTGTTTCCTTGATTTCTTGGTGCTCTACATTCCCTTGCAAATTGGCCCCTTCTATGACAGTTAAAGCATTCAACCTTAGTTTTATCAAAACCTACAGGTTCTTTGCCATTGAAGATTAACTTTCTTCTAGTCTTCTTATAAAATTGCTTAACCCTCATAGAGAGCATGGCCACCTGCCATTTAAGGTCCATTTCTTCCAAATCATCGTGATCAATCTGCTCTTGGTCTTCATCATCTAGTTGTGGACTATTTGACTGATTAGCAAAGAATTAGAACATTAGATCATCAGTATATGATGATGAAGAGGCTTGTCCCTGAGAATTATGGCTTGATGCAGTAGAAACACTATTAGTAGTATTAACTTCATTAATGCTGCTAGTGTCTTCTGTAGAGAGAAAGGCCACATTCTGAGAGTTTAAAGATGATCCAGAGGAAACTTTGATATCAACTTCAAACACTTTTAGGTTATTGTATAGATCATCAATATCCAAATCATCTATACCATCTTTGTTCCTTATAATCAAGGCTACATTATTCCATGATGAAGGTAGAGCTCTTAAATTTTTTTTAATTTACATCTTCATTAGGAACAGCTGCACCATGAACTTCTAGAAGGCTGATAAGTTTTTGAAACCTATCATATGCTTTATCTAAGCCTTCTGTGTCAGATACAGAAAATTTTTCAAATTGTTGCTTCAAAACAGTCTTCTGCATCTTCTTAGATTCAACATTGCCACCAAATCTACTCTTGATAGCAGCCCATATAGACTTTGCATCCTTTATTCCATGGAACCTCAGTTGATACTCATCATGAATAGCCAAAAGCAAAATACTTTTAGCTTTTCTTTTTCTTTGTCTTTGTAATAGTGCTTGAGCAGTCTTTGGAGGTACTTCAGTTTCAATACCATTTTCATTAGTTGTGACCATCACCATTCAAGATCACTTGCCATAAACTATAATCTGTGTTAGTGAGATACTACTCCATCCTCATGCTCCAAAGGGTATATTCACCCTTCTTGAGGATAGGAAGTTTTATAGTAGACACCATTTGAGGAGATTCTACTGGTGCTATTTATGTTGCAGGTTCTTCACCAGACATTGTGTTTTATAGGAAGAGATCTAGATCTGATAAAGTTTCTCTTTTCAGAGTTCTCTACAAGCTCTGATACCACTTGTTAGTCCCAATAAACGATCTTCATTTATCCTGTTAAAGCTTAGTTAACTTGGATAAATCTAAACTAACTATATGAGAAACTATGATGGTGAATACTACAAGTTATGCGGAATCTAACTTGCAATACTAAGAAGAACAATGAATACTAAACTTGAATATATTGATTACAAATATTCTGCTTAGGTTACGGAATAACTAACTATAAATTGATATGTGTTTGCTGTGAAAATCAATATCTCTAACTATGCCGTAGGGTTCCTTTTATACACTAAGGAAAAATCCTAATATGCTTACAAAATGCGTCAAGTAATCATGCATGTCTATTTCTAATATAACTCATGCATATCACTTTAGCACACGCCTTTTTTTTTACACCTATATAATTCTAACTGAACTGGTAGTACTAACATTTGTACTGACAACACTAACTATTATAACTAGCAGCACTAATGACTTAGACTATTTTCTAAGTTCTTTAATAACAGCATCAAGTTGAACCAGTAGTACTAACTTCCAAAGCTAGCAGTATTAAATTAAATCAACAGTACTAAGTTGTAGAAGTCCATAATTCCTAACATTTTATTTTCCCCATATGATAAACTGGAAGTTACATAATTTTTGTGGATTTCATGTGCTTTTAATGTATACTGGTTTAGTGATTCACGTGATGGTTGAAAAGAAATATCCTCTGTCACAAGATACTCTGTCAAAAATGTTAAGTAAAAGGCTTGAAGTAGATCATCAAAGTGAAATGGGTTATGAGCTCATCAGGTTTGTCAAGTCACAAGTATTGCAGTAGAAGAGTGTTTGGAAGCATCCTCAGCAGACCAGACTAGAAGATTTGATTCAGAAGAAACTTGAGATTTGAAGGTAAATCACAAGTTTAGGGGAGGATTGTTGGGAATAAATCTTCAACTTCTAGTTCAAGAACTTAGTACTGCTCAGCATATAACTACCAGTACTAACTGGTTAGTACTGCCAGAAGAAAGTTAGTACTGCTAGTACTAACTTAATACTACTAGAAGACTTAGTACTGCTGCATGAAGAATACAACTACCAGAAGATCAAAGACGTATGAAGTGATATGTATGGAATGATTTAATGTATATCTTATATATTTAGAAGATACATAGATATCTTATATAAGTTTAGAAGATTCGTAGTTATCTTGTAAAGGACTCCTTGGTGTATAAAAGGAGATCCTAGGTTTTGATTGTAAACACATCTCGATAGACACATTCATAGCTTCAAGGTTGTAAACCCTAGTACTAGTGAAGAGTACTCATATTATTTATCATAATAATATTGAAGCTTTTTGGTTAATATTCATTGTTCATTCTACTGCATCATTGTTACTATTCTATTGCTTTACTTCTAAATACTAAAGAGTAGATTCCACATACTCTTAGTATCAACAAAGTTTCTAAGCATAGTTGTGTTGAATCTATTCAATACAACTAACCCTTTACAAGGTTTGCAAGATCTAGCAGGGATCAACATCGGTCCTTTAAATTCTACATTTAAATGCCTGCAAACTTTAAAACATTTGTTTTTACAAGATGCAATACGGTGTATCCTTCAGTTTGGGATATGGCGTATTGACTACCTCTACAGTATGTGTGTTTATTTCCTGCATTGTAACCATTGTATAACCGAGATAGGAATTGCACTTTTGTCTTCTAAACTTTTATGCAGGACCTTGCTGTAAAGAAATCGATGATATGGTATACTCTGGAAAAAAATGTGTGTTGAACTCATACAGGCATTTTGACATCTCGTCAATACACTTTTGCTCAAGAACTTAAATTGGAGAATCATCCCGAGCAACATATCAGGGAAGTTCCTCGCTCTAATTATATTTCCCATTTTCTTTAATTGTTTTATCTATACAACGAGGACGTTGTATAATTTAAGTGGGGGGATGGAGAATTAGAACGCCTACTTGTCCTTTTTTTACAAAATAACATGCTATACGCTTAAATTATGCCAAATTAAAAAAAATCATCATAACTTTTGTAAAAATTACTAGTTGCATGACCTCGCGCACTATAACCCTTAATGCTAAATTGTGAGAATTAAGCCTATTCTGTTTCCTAACATTTACTAAAAATTCCACAAAATTATAAGTGTGCCGGTGATGTATTGGACTTTAGAACTTGGCTTGGTATATCACTCAAGACCACAATAATGAGTACTATGGACTTAGATGGAGTAACATGTTTAACTAGTAAACTTCTAGGAAAACACCAAAAAGCCTATATGTTGTGTAATTAACTAACTACACTAGTTAGTTAAACCCCGTATAACCCCTTGCTTACTCTTACTAAAATAGTAAGATTCCCCTAGAAAAAGCTGTTGAGCCATTCCTATCTTTTCACACCAAATGTCTATTTTGTTACACCTTTACACCTTAGCCTACCCTGTAGATTAAGCTTATTTAATCAAAGTTGCTAGTTGCTTTTGTGTAAAGTTTTGTATTTCCCATGTCAAAGTGAAATTGTCTATCTTCGGTTAGGTCGGGAAATTACACAATGCAATGGAAAATTTGTAGCTCGTGTATTTTGTTACTTTCGTGATTATGTATTATGTCCAAAGATGAAGTGATGAAAGAAAAATTATCTGGATGAATTATGATGGTGAAGACGGTGAAATTACACCGAGATTTATGTTTAAAAAAAATAGAAAATGGCATCTCACAATCATAGAAAACGACTCAAAAGAGAAGTTTTTAAAAGATATGTTATCATTCATTTCAAATCAGAGTTTTACAAAGGCAGGTCCCAAAATCTAGAAACATAAAATGTGAATGATAACAAGTTTTAGCCATCTTCATGTCCATGCCACTCTATGCCATAAGTTGCTTAATTACCTGAGATAAACATGCATAAAAAGGGTCAACACAAAGGTTGAGTGAAATTCATAGGTTTGAAATGTAATAGTTGAATACAAGTTATAATGGAAATATTGGCATTACTGGGATAATTATCATGGAGATCAGTATTATTATAGAGAACAGTATTATCATGGAAAACAGTTGAATATTATATGGTTGAATGCAAGTCACTATAATGGTAATAATTACAACGAATACAATTATCATGGAAAATCAGGGTAACATTATTATTGCAGCTAAGCTCATGACATCAATACATTAACAGGGAAATCAACATAGTGATATTGGTTAGGGACAGATGTCCCCATGGAAAAGATAACTTGCCAAGGTTACCTATTGGGACAAATATAGTGTGTTTGGCTACCCCAAGTATGGGTATACCAACGGGAGCCATCACCCCTAATAGATTTATTCACAATATTCACGTTCACTCGCAATGCAAGTAATTAATGATTCATGATATAGAGATAATGGCACTGGAAGCTACTTAGGCAATAATATATCTGGATAGCATACATTTAGAAAACACTTGCATTCATGGTTTATATTAGGTATCACAGGGTTATAAAGTATTCAAAAGATTGAAATATGGGGTTACGAATTCATTAAGTCTTTGAAAAGTAATCACATTGTTATAAGATAAACGAGTAGGTAAAAGAGTTTGTAACAAACATGTATCCCCCTCGCGGGTTTATAAAACATGTAAAATAAGTAAAGGCGAGGTTATGAGCTTCACCTAATAGGTAGATGCAATAAATATTCCAAAATGAAAGCTGACGACCTTATCACAATCTTAACTAGGGAAGGTTGATATAGCAAAATGATAATAAAGAGCCACGTCACGCAACCTGGGTTTGAGCTTCAAGGAGCAAAAATGGTGGAAATGGTCGTTTCAGGTAGTATTTCTACTTGTACACCTTGTATCTTGTTCCCGGGGCTTCAAATCTTCAAAACTTCGCTTGCTTGATCTTCTTAGATGATCCTAGGATCATATGAAGTAGAGAATGTTTGCTCAATTGGGTT
>BQNB010090641.1:0-27092 GCA_026074375.1 Tanacetum coccineum | reverse complement strand
ATGGGCTTATGTAACAAACAAGTATTTTGTTAATCCAATGTATCTTTTTTTTCAAACGACACGTTTAGTGGTCGTTCTCATATCTTGTGTTATTGATCCATAAAGTAACTCCCTCGGATATTCAACATTCCGCTGCGTACTCAGATTTGAGGGTGTTACATATCTCATCTTGAAAAAGTCATTAAGATTTGTCTTAATATTTGTGATTATACAAACATTAACAAATCCCTGTGGACGGCCTGGTCTTACCTAAAATATTATACTACATACGTAGGTTATACTTTACCTGTGTGTTTTCATTTAATAATTGGCAATTCTAGTCTTATAAATTTAAAGCTTTTGAAACACATCACTGGTCCTAAAGCATCTCCTGGATCTGCTAAGAATTCAAGCTGTCTCTCATCTAAAACAACCCCTGATTTATGTGCTTGAACTAGCAGCATCTTCTCCTTGAACCACTCAAAATTCCTTGGCTTTTTTGGTTGAGTACATTGTCTTGCCATATGAACTTTACCCTGACAGTTGTAGCAACGAATAACCCTTGTCTGAT
This sequence comes from Tanacetum coccineum, assembly GCA_026074375.1. Taxonomy (NCBI): domain Eukaryota; kingdom Viridiplantae; phylum Streptophyta; class Magnoliopsida; order Asterales; family Asteraceae; genus Tanacetum; species Tanacetum coccineum. Next base: position 26,542 of record BQNB010090641.1, on the reverse strand, counting down.
TAGCTGAATTATTACCCACATTTCTGTTACCCCCTGAGCTAGTAGCCTTACTCTTTGATCCATTACCTGCAAAACTCTAACTTTGTCTCCCCTGCATGTTCTGCACTATAACCCTGCCATCCTGAATAATGGCTTGGTTTCTTGGATTGGAAGATGTCCTAAGTTGATTGTTTGTTGTAGGATAACATGAGGCAATTGATGTGCTGATGAATGCCATTGCTTTGTTAAGGCTAGCAATTAGATCATCACCGGGTAGAAATGATGGTACAGCAAGACCTAAGTCTAGTTAAGGAAACACAACTTGTGGTTGTTGTTGAACTGCTGGTGCTTGGTATGCTTGTTGAGGAACCACTGGTGGTGAATGAATAACAAGAGCATGATATGGTTGCTGAGGAATGAGTGCTTCATAAGATTGTGGTTGTGGAATACATAAGTAGAACTGTTGATCAACTAGTGAAAGTTGTTGTTGATATTATGATGGATGGTACTAAGGTTGATGGTTGTTGTTGTATGAAGGTGTGTGGTGATAATTAGCAATCATGGCAAGAGGATCTGGAAATATTTCATGCATCATACGGACTTCATTGGCATGGACCTCGTGTTGCCCGAGATACGCATATAGCTAATCGAAGTTTGATTCATGCATATCTTTTGCTAATTTTACATTAGTCACAAACTTTCTCCATTCAGGCTAAAGGTTATTCACCAACTTTGTATTCACTTGGAGTTTCTGCATAATCATCCCAATCGTGTTTATATCATTGATCAGCTGAGGAAATCGCAAGTAATACGCGTGAATCATTTCACCCTTCTTAGAAGTAAACCTATCAAACTCATTGTACAACTTACATTCATGTTCTTGCAGTGACAGTTATGTGCCTTCCATAAGTAGCTTAACTCTATCCCAAATTTCTTTAGCAACAGTGTGATGGTTGACAAGATTTTACATATCTGGTGGTAAACCTTGAAGAACAATATTGGTAGCTCAAATATCACATTCTTCACAAATCTTTTCTTTGTTAGTAAGTTTCTCATAAGTTCTTGATCTTGTGATGTCATTCTCTACAACTGTTCCATATTGAAATGGTTCATGAAGTACTGAGTCGACAAGGTCTTTACCGTGTTCCTTACCTCTTATATAAAGTAGCATACGACTCTGCCAAGAGTTATACATACTTTTTTCGAGCATAGGAGGACAGTTATCAGCCTCTGCTACAATAACATTTTCTGCCATCGTAGTCATCTTGAACTGAATGTTGTGTGAAATGATATTAAAGATCGTTTCAATGATTATTGAGAGTTATGTTATTGTGATGTTGTTTTAAGTGTTTTTTATTAGTGTTTTTCTTATTGTTTAAATGATTGATTTTAGTTTTGGTTATAAGTGAAATCTGATCAAATCGCTGGAAGTAACAGCCAAATCGCTGGAAGAAATGTAGTCAAATCGATGGATAAACTGTTATCAAATCGCGAGATTTACTGAGTCAAATTGATGGATGATTGAACTCAAACCGCTGGAAGAATATTAGCAAATCGTTGGATAAACCTTACTTAAATCGCTGAAAGAAAGCAGCCAAATCGTTGGACCTTTGATACCCAAATCGCTGGAAAAATTAATCAAACCGTTGGAACTTTAATGCTCAAATCGCTGGACTTGGATACTCAAATCGCAGAAATCTATAGGTTTAAATCGCTGGATACTGAGGCTCAAATCGCTGTAAAATGAATCTCAAATCGTTGGATACTATAGGCTCAAATAGCTGAATATTGATGCTCAAATAGCTGGTTTCTTAGGTTCATATCGCTAAAATAGACAGTCAAATCGCTGGAACAGACAATCAAATTGCTGGAATTTTTGATCAAATCGCTGGTTAAACGAAAAAACCAAATACGAACCAAACAAACAAAAACACCTAAAAACACAATTTTTAACGTTTTTTCTTGAAATTTTTGTAAAACTAACTATATCTAAGCTATATCTAACATAAAAACACTAACTTTAACATTAAAATTAGAACCACTTTTTTCGTGTCATATAGCTTAAAAACCACTTTTTGCTTAGATTTTGACAAGAAAAACGCACACAATCAACACGTGATCATCCCATGGCGACTGATACCAATTGTAGAATATAAAATCACACAATCATACAAGTATGGAAAGAGGGTTTAGAGAGAGAAAGAGATGGTTAGCTTCTAGACAGAGAAAGGGAATAACTATGTGAAATAAACTAGAAACCAACACCCTCTCCGTGTGTAGAGAGGGTATTTATAGTCTTACAACATGGATTGGGAGTTGGACTCCATGGATAGTCTATGGGCCGGCCTGGTTAGCTTACTTATCTAATACACGTTAAACTACGAGCTAAGAACTAATATATTTGGTAGTGACCGAGTCTTTTCTCAATTCCTAACACACTATTACTGAACGGTAATGTTGAGAACTTGGCAAGTTTACAACCACTACAATCAGAAATATCATGAGTGTCTAGTTTTTCGAGCGCTCTTGTCGATGCTAAGAAACATAAACGAGAACCAAAGACATGACCTAATCGAGAATGCCATAAATAAAATGCTGAAGAAGAACGGTTCAACCAAAAGGAAGACAAGTCAACACTAATTGATGCAGTATCTTGAATGTCTCTAAAATGGTCCAAAACATATAGATCCCTTTTCCTGTGACCTGTCCCAACCACCTTATGTGTTTTCTGGTCATATATAGAGCAATTAGAATCAAAAAAATTGACATCACATAGAGAATCACAAATTTCACTGATGGAAGCAAGATTCATAGTAAGGTTCGGTATGTAGTATACATCAGATAAAGCAATAGAAGGTGTATCAAATGAACCAATACCTGCTAATGGCATAAAGTCACCATTAGCGGCCACAATTGATTTCGAAGAATTAAGATTCAATGAAATGAATGATGCCAAAAGATGAGACATGTGATGAGTGGCCCCCGAATCTAATATACATTTAAAGAAAGATGCGAGACTTTTATTAGACAAGGTTGACATAGCATGAGGCTTAATGGCTAAAAAATTCTTTAACAGATCTACCATGTCTAAAAATATCTGAAACTGCTCATACATGTTTACAAACTTCTGAAATTGCTCAAACGATGACAAATCCAACTTAAAATCATTCGTATAGTTATCCATATTAACTAACAAGTACCAACCAAATCAAATCAAGTCAAATCAAACTACAATTCCAATGAGAAACCCAACTGAAAACCTTAATTCAATACCAAAACTAAAAGGGATCGAACAAACAAATGACAATCAGTATATATTCCCTAATATAATATAGTTATAACCATACTAACCAATGGAAGCTTACTTGATTTTGGTTTTGTAGTAGGACGAATCAAACGACAAACAAAAGAACGACCCCTTTTGTTATCATATGTACCAAATATAATTAATAATCCCTCCGGCCAACTAATTATTCAAAAAAGAAAATAACCAGACTTCAATCGAAGCAAACCGAAAGCATTTTTTTTCATTTCCTTTTCGCGGCTAAGCGAACCTGACTCTTGATACCATGTACAAACTAATAAAGGAACAATGATTTGTATTAATTATTAATAAAGAGGGTTTGTACAAAGCATATAAATAGACAAGTAAACAGAATTGATGCCTTAATCTTAGATGGGCTAAATGGGTCGACAAATCGAGGCTTATTAACTTAACAATAAGCACCTCGCCATGCTTATAACTAGGGTGAATTTGGATAGGAAATGTATTGATGTTGGCTCAACCATTTGTCTTATAAGTCGTGAAGATGTAGAAACGGTTAATCATCTTTTCTTCACATGCGAGATGGAAAAGGAATTGTCGGTTATTTTGGCTATTAGATGGGAGCTAGACATCTCGGTTTGTGCAAACATCTCGGAGTGGTTCGTGTGACTTGATTCATTGCATCTTATTAATAAGGCACGGTTGACTCTTGAGTCTTGAAGGGGTTGGGGGAAGCTCTTGTGGTTAGTTTGGAGTTTTTTAATCGTTCGATTTTTTCTAATCCTCTTCCTAAGAAGACTGTGCTTTGGGGTTTTATTGTTTCTCAATCGTTCTTGTGAAATTTATCTCGAAATCGTAAGTTTAAGTTTATTCGGATCGGTCGGATGAAAATTCTTTAGTTACTATTACTTCTTTATAACTTTCTTTGTTTCTAACGATATAAATGGGGATACTATCTTATTGATGGGACATATCCGGGATGGTCTGTTCTTATTAAGTCTATTTCACAGCAAGGCTCGATTCCGCTCAAATGATACGAAGAGAATAAGATATAAGCAAGCGCACGAAGCAGCAAGAAAAGATGTGGAACAAGCGTTTGACGTGCTAAAGAAAAAGTGGGATATAAAAAAAACTCCCGCACGGTCCAAAGTCTTCAAACAATTACGAAATTGATGTACACTTGTATCATATTACATAATATGATTCTAAACGACCAAAAGAAAGCAATCTTTCCAAAGTTTGTTAGAGGGAACAACATCGTGAAGATGATTCCGTACGATCGGAAAAAGATAGGTTACAAGTTATCAAAGATATTAATAGATCGACAACTCATCATAGTCTTAAAGCTGATTTAATGAAACACATTTGGCGTCAAGCAAATGCACACTAATTATTGTAATGTTTTTAATTTTATTTGAATTATGTAATGTTTTTTAGTTATTAATAAAATTTTAATAAAAAAAAGTGTTCGGTTATTTGTGCGATTACATTAAAAGTGTTAGGTTTAGGAGAAAAAAACTGAGTTGTCACTGATATAGCAATCTGATTTGCTCACTTTATGTAGTTGCATTACTACTAGTCTAAAATTGACATGTAATAAATACTTATACATAGAAGTAAACTTTTCAATATACATTGTAAGAGAATCCTATTTAAGAATCACTTTTGATTTTCATGCGCGCTTTTTATTTAATCAAATTCATTGACATATTTACACAATACATTGTAAGAGAGTACATTTGACAAGTGACAATCAATTTTCGTTATATATAGATTATTGTAGTTTCAATTTCAATCACATTTCAAAGTATCTTACAAGGTCCCTATAAAATTTAAAGCAAGAGTAAAAGGCATCGCAAAAATGAATTAGTATGTTTATAGAAAAGATTGATATATATAGAATACTCTTCTTATATTACTATTTCAAACGATACTTTACATACACGTGGAAAGAAAATGAGCAATAAGCTGTGCGGTTAGCTTGATTGCAAAACTAACTTTTTGTAAAACAACATTTGTAGATTTAAATGTCATAACGTTACTACTATGCATAACTCGTTATACTCTGTTGAAGAGCTTCACAATTTTAGGTGCAAGAAAACCAAATTTATCAAACGCAAAAGAAATAAAAATGTATTGATTCTCAATGCATGTTTTTTCATGTTTTGTCACTTTGCACGAGACGTCTTTCAAAGCAGTTTGTCCCATTGTAAAACTCCGACTACTCAAACCCGAGGAGAAACCCCGGTTAGATACACACATACATGTTTCCTTCCAGCACAACCAAAAACCAAAGCATCAGTCGATCTAAGTGTGGATCTTCCACCAACGGGTCAGTCAAAAAGTTCACCGGTGCTTCTTTCTTGACGAAGATCCTGCACACCTACATACATAAAAAAGAACGTTCCTGACTATACCGTGTCTGTATTTGATGCCCGAAAGCTCTTTATAATGAACCGCATGTTCCTCAAAGGAATCCAAACATGTCTTGCCACAAACTGGGTATATCGCATCAACCAGAAATAATGAAATCATGAAGCGATACTCAAGGATAATATGATATTCCACCGGTGACATTTGTTGACCTGGTCCGTCTATGAGGATAGCTAGTAGAAAATCATGAGCATGTTGTGTCGTAAACACTAAAAACTGCTTTATGTCTCACAGTTATGTGGAAGTGGACTTCCATATCCTTGATCATTTCACTATAAAATGCCCTTGCCGATGTTTGTTGGGCTTTAGAGGAGGAGGTGTCCTTATTAGTGAAACCGCTAAAATTAAAGCTTGAAATCGTATCACGAAGACAAGTCAAAGCGCAAATATAATCATCCGTACTCACTGTTACGTAAAATATGGTCTTGTGACACCAAAGATTAAACCCTCGAGGCCACAAAAGTAAACCACTTCTGCTGAATACAATCCCAAACCACCATGGGATTTAAAAGGATTAAAAACACATCAAAGAAATTTTCAGTTTCGAATATTGCTAGATACATATCTTAGAGCTCATAAAAAGAGTTAGAAACGATCACTAATGTGATGCACATGAGAACCTTATCCATTTACCGTATAGAAAGAAAATGATTATCTAATTAACGCAAGGGCATGTGTTGTATACTATAGAGCGCATCTGTAAACTGAGTTTTTTTTTTTCTAGATTCAATACACATTCATTTGTAAAACAACGTTAGTTTTTTTGCAAAAATCTAGATGTGCGTCGCTAGTCGCTACGTTGATTGGCCCATACCCATTAGGTTTTGGGCCTCCACCGTATACTCATTTTCTGCCTAATTTAGTTTTCACCCATTAAATCCCTCGATGAATACTTGTGCCCTACTTTTTATTTCTCCCTTTCTAAATACATTTTTTTATCTTCTACAAGTTTGGTTTAACACCAAAAACATCGATAGCCTCGAATGTCATCCAAATAAGATTGAATAAAAAAGGAGCATCCCGCCAACTTTGATTTAGCCTTGAATTTAAAATCACATAATATTAAAAAATTTAACAGATATTTATTGACCATTACAGTATGTTATATTGACCATTACATTCAAAGGTTAACGCTAACACCACTCTATGCTATACTATACTCTGATCCGTGCTTTTGATGTTCTCCACTTCTACAATAGGGCATGTCATTCTAAAACTACCTTGGGAGGTTGCTTGTTCAATGGATTAGTCACAAGTCAAGCCATGTGAACTTGTCATGACAATAACTTTTTATGTAAAACACATGTTAACATTAAAGGTAAATATGAAGAAAAAAAAACTCGAAAAGATAATCAGTGCAATTCATTTGTGAGTACAAATTACTGAATTAGTCATGCAACCATTTTCTTATCTTTAATTTGACAATTTATGAAAGGAAAATGCTTTATCCTCCTAAAATTTTAGCCTAAAAATCTTCCTAAACCATATGATAATCACGTGGCTTTCATTTATTCTCTCTTCTTATCTTTTTCTTTGATCTTGCTAGGTGTAATAATCTTGTTGTTAGGAAGAATAGGAGGGAGAGTTAGGAGGAGCCCATCGTTACTCTTTATCTGAATAACTTTATTCTAGATCTTATTATTAAGGCCGGATGGTAAAAGAGGGTGAAAGTCATCTCACACGTCAGCGTCACATCAGCTTTCTTTCTCTAACTTTATACTACATCCGTCCCACATTAAGTGTCCAGTTTGACTTTTTCAAGTCTTTTTTTTTTCATCTTTGACCTTAATTATTTCTTTTTAGGTTATATGATACTTGATGCAAAATATATGAATTGGTAGAGTTTTGAATGTATTTTTCATTGGTATAATTTTTATTAAGTATTATATAACACAAACACAAATATTTACAGTCAAAGTTGATTAAAAAAGACCTCAAAAATTCCATTGTGGACAATTAATATGGGACGGAGGGAGTAACTCACTACAACTCATTTTTCAACCGTAATAACAACTCACCTTTCAACTAAAACTCACATTTTACCATTTTTTTATTTAAATATTTTTATTCATAAACTAAAAACGTAAATATTAACGTAAACGTAAACGTACGAAATTAATAAAAACGTAAACTAAATTAAAAACTTTTATTCATAAATTAAAAACATTACAATACGGAATTTAAAAATACAATACGAAATTTAAAATACAGTCGTCCTAATTGTATTTTTCCCATATCCAAACAAATTTAGTATTCATTTGTTTTTCTATTTTTGCCGCCTTTCGAAATAAAGCATTATGCATCTCATAATCTTTAATAGATTCTTGTTTCAAACAAGTGTCGATCAAAGCACGACTCTCTTGTGGAATGTCATTGCATTTCTCATATGCTTTACTCAGATTGTCTTTAGCTATGTTTGCATTGTCAAATTGCACGGCTAACTCCGTAATTGCTTTCTGACGAACGATATCTTCGTCAATTAGTTTTTGAACCAAAGATTGGATTTCATCGATGGTATGTGAAAGTGAACAAGCCATATCAGATTTTTGTTTGGGATTAAGTGTGAAAATTTTAGGTAAAAAAGGATGTTATTTATAGAGGTTAGTATAATTTAAAAATGGGTATAATTTAAAAGTTGTGTATAAAAATGGGTGAAGTAGTGTGTATTTATAGGTAAAAAGAAGGTTTTTTAAGAAAAGTTTTTTTTATAAAGAATAACGGATAAAAAAATGGACCCACAAAAATTGAAACTCACTTATGTGAGTTACTCACCGGAAGTTTGGAAAAATTAAGGTGAGTTTGGAGACCGGGGAAGGAGTGGCGCGTGAGTTAGGAAGTCACTTCGGTGACTTCTTGCTTATAACGTCCAGCCTAAGCATTGAATTTCCCGTATCATATTTTCTTTTGTTTATACAACATTTACGCTTACATCATTAACCCAAAATATTACCGAACTTTAAGCCCAGGGACGAGCTTGAGCCAACAACTATACGATACCTTTTCATACAAAATCGAAGCAAACGACTGCGTTTTTTGCTTGCCAAAACGACGCCGTTTGAGGTGTGGGTTCGACCGTTTAGGACTGTTGTTGGACCAAACAACATCGTTTGAGGGTGAAACACGGTCGTTTTGAAACGAGTGATGCTATTTAATATGGTACCTAAACTAAACAACGTCATTATTCTGGATAATAAATTGACATATATACTCAGGCGGGAGAAAAAAAACACACACAGAAGCAAAAATCGACACACATACAAACACACCAAAACTATTAGATTCAGAGCAAGAATATTAAAACAAAAATCATTTCATGGTGCATGTAAGTGATAGCTTTTTATTTGTTTACTTGATCCGTAGATTATGGTATTGAAAATTGGGGATTTCATTTTTTCTATTTAAAACTATTAATCCGTAAGCTAGAGTTGTTGCATTTTGTAAGTTTTTAAGTGATTTTTTATTTTAATTGTTTAAAGTTAAAATAGTTTTTGGGGTTTTGGTTAGAACGATGAGTAGAACACTTGATTATGCTTGATGTATTGTAATAATAAGCAAAAAAGTGTAGTTATAGGTGTCAGGGTTTGTGTTCAATGTAGATTCTTAAGCTAATGTTGTTGCACGTTGTAATTTTCTAGGGTTTTGTATATCTACTTTGGATGCAGTTGTGCATGTTGTGGTTTAGTAGTTTTATTTGTTGATTTATTATCCTTTTATATATTAGGAGACCAAACGAAAGTGTTTAATCCTTGTGTGGCTATTATGATTCGGTATGGTGGTACTTTGTAATTTTGTCGTGCCAAAACACGGTTCATATAAAAGGCGACCTTATTTTGACAAGTAGAGTCTAAAACACTACAAATTTTGTCCTGCCTAAACTGCGTCGTTAAAGATTTGTGTTGGACTGTTTAAGGCTTACCTTGTATTTGAAGTAATAAAATGAGCATTCTTTTAGCGATGTTACAATTTATAGCACCTTATGTGGATATTTGTTTATTTTTTTTTATAAAAATGCCATATGTATGTTGTTGTTTTGGGGAAAGCGCAATCATGTAGCGGTATATGAGTTGTGTATAATCTAAGTTCTATAATAATGTGTGTTTTGTTGGTAGAAATATTACGATATTTAATCTATACATTCTCTTCATGTTTTGGTGATGACAAACATGTAACTTATAACACATAACGTAAAGTGCTTAAGTTACTTGTGATCACAAATCATCAATGCATTCATACGACAACATCTCTCGACGTCTCAAGTCTGCTTCAACGAAGTTTGCACCCGACGTAAATCACTTAAGGTATGAATAAATAAGAACTTTTCTAGCCGCTTTAAGTCCAAAATTTGAATTTCAAAATGTTTATTTTAAATAAAACATTTCTTTTAATTGTAGAAAATATTTTGTAATGTTTATAAAAATGTTTACAACATTTTATAAAAGTGTGAGGTTGAATAAAAATTTCCTTTGATCATAAAATGCATTAAGCATTTACTTATTCATACCTTTAAGTGATATAATTTTTGAAATGAAAATTTACTACTAATTACTTGTTTACGTTTAATTTTACATTGAACGTTTTTATATTTTGTGATTATCAAAACGTAAAGATGTGAAAAATATTACTAATGTTTTTAGGCATTATTTCTATCAACATACTGGATTGTTTCCCACTGATTTTCTCACCTTTTGCACTCATTCTATTCTGTCTAAAATCAGTTTATACATCACCTACAATCCTTTGATCAATTAATCTTAAGCATTTATTTCCAAGTGATTCAAGCTATCCTCCAAGTGCAAGAGAAGAACTCTTGTTATCATTAAGATACGAAGTTATGTAGTTTAGTTAGTGCATTCGTGAGATATCTTACATTCACAATGTATAGATCGAGTCCATGTATTCCAAACTTGTATAATAGTTACATCATGGTGATCATGGTGTGTATAGTTGTTAGATCGTGGTGATCATAGGAAGTTTAGTTAGATCGCGGTGATCGTAAAGAGTTTAGATATACCGGGGTGATCTTGTTAGTGTCTAGGTCAAGTGTAGTGAAGTTATGAAGTGAAGAGAAGTTGTTAAGTGAAGTGAAGTGAAGAGGATTTGTGAAGGGAAGTGAAGTTGTGGTGTGTAGTGAAGTAGTGCGGTTAGTATTTTAGTCCTTAAAATACAAAAGTTGTGATAGATTGGTTCTAGCTAGGATTAGAACTCGACATCTAGCTTAGTGTCAGAAAATAATGTAAGCAATGTTGTGTGGGTTTCTCTGCCGAGAAGGGAGCTTGTTGACTAGTGAAGTAACTCTCGAGTTGGGTACTCAGGGAGTGGAGTAGGGTGAAGAGGAGCTTCGTGACTGAACCACTATAAATCATCATGTCCGGTTTGCACTTTCTTTTACCTTTCGCTTTACATCTTTATTTACCTTATCGCCTTACATTTATATTAGCATTAGATCTATATGTGTGTTGATTGTTGCTTATTTTGTTTGAATGATGATTGTGTTATGGATAGAAGTTAGTATTGTGATTATGTTTATATTGCCATGACATGTTCTAATGAATATAGATGTATTATTCACACTTCTCATATTGCGTTCAACTTGATCGATAATTTGATACAAAACGTTTTAAGTTTTTAAATGGAAACGTATTCACCCCCTCTACGATTTCCACAATTGGTATCAGGAGCCACGTCGCTCTAATTTTCAAAACAAATGGTTTTAAAAATGGAGCACGATCCATGTATCAAATTACCCATGAAGGGGGATTAAATATGAAAAGTGTTTTGTTGCTTAACTTGTATTAGTTTTGTTGTTAAATACACTTAGTATACTAGCTCGAAGTAAAAATGATGCTTAAAATAAGTGTTTTATGTTCGGTATCAAACTCAGTAGGTTCTACATCTTTCCGTTAAGTCACTAAATGATTTTGTACAAAAAATGGCGAATTTGTATTTTATAACATTCACGCTTACCCTCCGAGTAATTAACAGTTCATGCAACCTAAGCTAATCCGTAATCATATGAGTGATAATAAAGTTGTTGCGTCCATAAATGAAAATTAGTATTGTATCTCAAGGCGAGATATGTGAATGCGTATGGAAATCAAAGTAAATGCGTTTGTAAACATGTATGCAAACGAGTTGTAAATGAACACGTAACGAGTTTAAATCAAACACGTAAGTGAATTTGTAACAAGCATGTTCTCACCCCAAAAATTGTAAATCATTGAAATTGTAAAACGTGGGGCTATGAAACTCCACCTTGATGTTGAAGCACGATTGACAGATAGGCCCCCCCCCCCCCCATCTATATGCACAACACAACGAAGACGAAAAAAACGGCTTGACCAGAAGTGGCCGTTTATCTAAACTGATAATCCCACTAGTTTAGGATAATGAATTTAGTTTCCCGATGGATGATTACATCAACGCGACCCGTGATAAAAGATTTAGGTTCGATGAGTGGCAGTTTGGGTTGGTGGTTGGTTCGGTAAAATAATTCAAAAGTATATAATTCATATGGTGAATTATATAACAAAGTAGAAATATATTCCATAATATTACCTTGAAAGATGAACAACTAAATAATTCATATAGGAATTCTAAATAAACGACCAGAAATCAAAAGATAAATTTGAAAGTAGACGCTAAACCGAGTGCGAGCGTATTAATAAAAGTGTGAGGAGAGATAATTAAGGCGCGCGAGCGCGAGTGATTTATGCGCCCGTAGGAGAGCGAGAAGCGATCCGCCCGCGAGAACGAGAGCGCGAGAAATAAAAGTTCTTGCATAAACGTAAACGTACAATTTCAGGTTACCAATTAAGTAAATCGGTGTTTATAAAAGTTCGTCCCAAAGTTGTGAAATTTATTTTCCAGCGAGATTTATAAAAACATATTTTAATAAATTTGTATTTTGTTTGTTGCCGAGTTATTGGTAAATTAAAAATTTAAATATCTTTAAATTATAACTTTGTTATTTTATCGTCCTTCAAAGATGATAGGATTTGTATCAAAAAAAATAATAAGTATATACATTTTTAGAAACTTCGTCATGACCTTTTCGTTCACGTGACATTTCCTATTTTTACAAAACTCAACGTTTTCCACTTTTCAATTAACCAATCTATGTTTAAAACATCGCATGTTTTAATAAGTACATATTTTAAACAAAAGTTAATAACTAACTAAACAATATAGCCAAGAAAACCCTATGTGGGTTATTGTACCAAACACAACCGAAAACTGTTAAACAGCAAACCAAACACACCTTTGGGTGCTAACTGCCAAACCAAACACACCCTTGTGGTGTTAACTGCCCAACCAAACACACCCTTATGGTGTTAACTGCCAAGCGCGCGAAACACAACCCTGTGTGGAAACATCCCAAGCCAAATTCCCGAGCGCGTAGTGCGCGAGGCTCGTCCCCAAACACCCCTGTTTGGGGTTTCCTGCTAACCCAAACACCCCTGTTGGGTGTTTTTTGCTATCCCAAACGCTCTCTTAACGCCTTCGCGTAGTGCTAGAACGCGCGCGCGACACTCCCTTTTGTAGTTTCTGCAAACCAAACACCCTTTTTGGCAGATTCTCTTAAACCAAACACACCATTTTGGTTCTACCTGTTAAACCAAATGCACCCGATGTGGGTCGTTAACAAACCAAACGCGCCCTAGGCTGATGCGAAACCAACGCACCCTATGCTATGAAAAACCACACAAACGAGCACACCCTCATGGTGTGGTGACTGCCAAACGCACCCTTGTGGTGGGCTGACCACCGAACTCACCCTATGTTGTTTCGCTAAACCAAACGCGCCTATTTCTGCTAAACCAACCAAACGGATCCCCTTTTTGTTGTCTTCTCTAAACCCAAACGCACCCCTTGGTGTAAATCTGCCCAAACCAAACGTACCCCTATCCGTGTTTCTGCTATACCAAACACACCCTAACCGGTTTCCTGTTAACCCAAACGCACCCTATGGCTGTTTTAACAGCCAAACGCACCCTAATGTATTTCTATATCAACCCAAACACCCCTTATCCTGTTTCTACAAAACCAAACGCACCCCGTGCGGTGGCTGCTCCAACCAAACGCCCCCTTGTGCGGTGACAGCCCCAACCAACGCACCCCTTGGTGGCTGCCACCCAACCAAACGCACCCTACACGGTGTTACTACCACAACCGAACGCACCCTTGTGTGTGGCTGAGACAGCCACACGCACCCTTGTGCGTGGCTGACCAGCGGACCAAAACAAACACCCCTAGCTGCTGTCCCTTAAACCAAATGCACCCTTTTGCGTGTATGAAAACCAAACGCACCCGCTGGTGGGGGTGATGGGGTGGCGATGGTGGTGTTTTACCACCGAAACAAACACGCCCATTGTGGCGGCTAGCAAAACCCACCCGCACCCTTTTCTGTTTTAATAAACCACGCACACCCTTTTCGGGTGGTTTTACAACCCGAACGAAACAAACACCCTTTTGGTGTTTATGCTAACCCACACGCACCCTCGGTGGCTTATAACCCAAACCCAACGCACCCTACGGTGCGGCTGAAAACCACACGCACCCTTTTTGGGTGACGGCTGTGGTGATCATGATGGTGGTATAATGTTCATAGTGGTGGTATGATGATGATGATGGTGGTGATGGGTTGCGGCTGTCGGAGAGGGGGAGGGAAAAAATGGCGTGTGGCGGCGAGTGGTGAAGTGGATCGGATAGATCCGGAGATGAGGAGCATTTTTGGATTCGGTCAGAAAAGTCCGCCGGAAAAGTTTTTCGGCGGCGGCTGATGGTGGCCGGCGGCGGGGCAGTGGTGGCTGCTGGAAATGAGGGAGAAGGAAGAGGAGAGTGTGTGTGTGTTTATATTGTTAAAATGAAATAAAATGATATAAACTTTTATATATATTAAAAGTTTTAAAGAAAGTATCAAGTCCTTTATAGTGTAGGGTTACACTTTTTAATATACTTTTGATAAAAAGTGGTTCGAGACTCGTTTGGGCGACTTAACTAATGATTCAACGCGCGAAACTTGCGCCGTTGTTTTCCAAATTATTTTTCTGATAAAAATGAGTATTCACTTGATAATATTTCATGAATATTTTGTAACAGTTAATAAAATATCTGTTATTTATTTTGTGAACCGGTTACGCCTAGTCTAAAATAGAAAGAAAATGGATTTCAGCTCGAATATTCGCGTTTTTCAATAAACGTCACTGAATAAAATGTTAAATAATTTATTAAATATTCTTATTTAATAAAACGGGGATATTAATGATGTAATTTAATTTATTTTTGTGCGGTACTCGTTCTTGATCCTAATCATTGGCCGAGGGCATTTCAGTCACCTTCTGACTGTTTTCGGGTCTCGGTCAAAACTAGAAAGTTGTTAGGAATGTCGTTTTACTTCAAATTGCTTTAGAGTCCGAATAATGAAAACGTTGAATTTAGAATGCTCGTTTTTGATAAATCAACCTAGGAATAACATATATCTCCTTTAAATATGTTCCGAAAAATTACCGGTTATGCGGTAATCGCTTTTATGTGAAAATAAAAGACCAAAAGTCAAAAGTCAAGTCAGACTCGAAAAGTCAAAGATTAAAATCGTCATTCAAAATTTCGAAAATTCTCGGATGTTACAGTACCTACCCCTTAAAGAAATCTCGTCCCGAGATTAAATTTGTGTTATCCGATTGTGTGACCAAGGAAAGACTTAAGGTTTAATAAACTCGTTCTAAACAAGACGCTGATAACTTTATTCAGCAAAATTTGGTATTTCTACACTTCTGAATCTACCAAAAAATTTTGGCTAGGTTTGTCCAGGATATTTAATCCATCAAAATGGGTATCTCCAAATATATCATTACCGATCTTATGACTGGTATAACCGCGTTATAAGGAAAATCTCATTATAGTGAAAACCTCAAGAAGAAGGTGTAGTCGCGTGAGTATGTTTGTATAAGTTTCTAAATGTCCGAGGACGGAGTCTCGTTTATACTATTCATGTAAGTTCGTTTATTCAATCAAGTGGCTTACGGATGTAAGTACCCAGTTTACTGGCAGGTACACTAGGATGTATCGCGACCTAAGTCTTCCTACTAGTGGCCCGAAATGAATAGTCCAACTATCTGTTTCGTCGATAGGTGTTTATCTCGTTTAAGGGGAGTTGCATTACCTATTGGATAAAGTTGTATCAGTCGGGACCGCTCCAGGACCCAACAACAGCGACCATAACGTCAATACTATAACAAATGGTGATGGGATAGCCAGTGAATGAGGACATTTCGAGAAAACATATTCCTAGAATAAGTGTAACAAAAGGGTGGAGCTCGCGGAAGAGCTTATGCGATAGACGACGGATTATGGTTAATAGTCGCTTGTTTTTGGACGAATCAACTCCATTAACTCAAGTGTGTAACAAGTCTGTTAGTTCCACGAACAGTTCGTGATCGCGAGGATTAGCAACGGCAAAAGTAATAACTTAAGAATGAGATAAGGTAGTTCCAAGCGAGGCCTTAAGATTCTGCTGAGTGGCAAGACACGATTGTGTCTCTAGACCCTTTTAACGGATTCTGGTGAATTAATCGGATTGTCAGGTTTATACCTCGTGTCATATCGGATACATTAAGCCACTCATTTATATTCGTTTTTCATAAAGAAGCGTCCTAATTTATGTAAGTATGAAATGATAACTTCTGTTCGGTGATTTACAACTTATTTATTTAATGAAGAGGCGTCCCAATCATTTCAAATAAATAGATTATAAATCATCCTACTTAATAATTCCCGGTGCAATACGCGTACTCTCATAACCTTCAAGGTGGTTGACATGACGATGCATATGTTCTACTGAGTATGGGACGAGTGTTCCAAACTTGTCTTAGGAGGATGGGGAGATAATCAACTATCAGGGAATTCACTAGTTTTCAAGTTCGTTAACGAGTACCTCGGTTAGAGTAAACTTAGGTAAAAGTATCGATGAAACCAGTCAACATAGGCTATTATCATATAAAATCTCCTATTACAAGTCCCGCCCTTACAAGACTTTTAGGTTAATACTTTAGATGTTTACATAATCCCATGTAAACAGACTGTGACGAGTTTTGTTTGCGTAGCTATTATACTATCAATCCTTATTTTTACACAAGTACCGCCCATCAAGATTGTAATACTTAGATTCATACAGAATTCCATGTAACCAAAAACTATAAACGGTCTTCGTGTAAGACTTTATTGTATAAGCTATGAAGATAATGGTATTTCTTAGAGACCATTGTTTAACTTACAATGTCTGAGAACGAAGTGATACCCATTGGCACTCACAATGTCTGTCGAGTACGAATGAGACCATTGTTTAACTACAATGTAGAGAACGAAGTGAGGACCATTGTGCAACTCACAATGTCTGACGAGTTGAATAAGACCATTGTGCAACCCACAATGTCTTAAAATATTCTGGTATTTATATAATAACTCTTATATTAAATAAAGCGTACGATATACGCTAAGGAATGCATGCATATATTATATAATCAATATATTTGTATGATTACGGTTTAAACACTTAATGTAGCACGTAATGTAAGCACATAAGCAAGTAGCGTGCATGCACTTTGAAAATGTTTGATGTGATGCAATGTTTGTGAAAACGGTTATAGTCTAGGGTAAATTACGCAACCTAGTTCTCTATAAACTCTCAGTGCTCTGATACCAATCTGTAACACCCCCAAAAAATCACAACGCAGCGGAATACACATGGGGTTGCTACTTCATCAATACACAGGCTAGAGTACAGAGAAGACCTCTAAAATGTGTGTTTGTAAAAAAATTCATCATTGATTTTCTGGAAATCAAATCAATAGTTGTCCTTAATTGCATCACAATTGAATAGGCTTGAAAGCAAACACAATGAGATTTGATCATTTGTAGAAAACACAAGTATGAATCTTGTCAATTAGACTCAATGCACATAAGATAATCCTAGTATCTATATCACCTGAGAACACATGCATAAAATGGTTCAACATAAAGTTGGGAGTTCTCAGGTTAGTTTAAATATGAATGTAAGTTTTCAAATGATGTATTTGTCCATTGTATCTTCAGAGTACCATGTTAAAAATCCCCAATGATTTATAAGAATGCACGACACATTTATGTCACCAAAAAGTTACCATCTTTATCCCAAAGATTTATAAAGAATGCACGACACATTTTATGTCACCAAAAGTACCAATCTTATCTCAAAGATTTATAAAGAATGCATGACCAATTTAATGTCACCAAAAGTACCAATCTTATCCCAAAGATTTATAAAGAATGCATGACCAATTTAATGTCACCAAAATGTTTCAAGTGTGTATAAAACCATGATTACCATTACTCTAAGTTCATGATAAATGTGATGTGATCTTGTATGTTTGCCACTTTATTCTAAGAAGTACAATAAATTTGTACCCATGTAGGTGTCCCTCAAGAACACCAGGCATTAATGACTTAACCCTTTTGTACCCATCACAGGTGTCCCCTCCAAGAACACCCGGGCAGTAATGAAAATCCTTGTGTATGTGTCGTTGGCCCTGTAGGTCCAGCCAATCGTGTTCCGACATGTTATAACGTTCGTTACCGGCGATAGCTAGTCACCCGAACGAGGATTGTCAATCCCGAATAGATCTATTTCATAACATTTGGATCTTGAACTCTTCACCCTCTCTTTCCTTCTCCTTCCTTCCTGTTTTTATTCGCGCTTCACCCTCCAAGTGATGTACTGTTCATCAACCTAAGCTAATCCGTAACATATTGAGTTAAAAGTGTTGTGTCCATAGAAGTGATAACCAATATTGTATCTCGCCGTGAGATATATAAATGAGTATGTAAACCAGTTTGTAAAACGCATTGTAAATGCACATATAATGAATTCAAATCAATCAAGTAAAGGCGTTTGTAAACATGTATGCAAACGAGTTGTAAATGAGCACGTAACAAGTTTAAATCTATAACACGTATTGAATTGGTATTAAGCACGTTCTCACCCAAAAAATTTATATGTAAAACCATGTAAAAACGTGGGGCTATGAAACTCACCTCGTGATGTAGAACGATTGACAGATAGTCATTAATATGTAAATTCGAACGGAAAGACGAAAGCCGGCTCGATCAAGAAGTTGCAGCTAATCTTAAGGCTAAATCCCATAGCTGGATATTGTATTTGGGTTTCCATATGATATGATTACATCAACGTGTACACGTTGATAAAAGATATTGGATTTAAAGTTGTAATTACCTTGGTGTTGGTTAAATAAAATAGAGTAAAAATATTACGCAAAAGCGTGTAATATTATATTTTTATAATTTTTTTTTTTTTTTTTAAAAATGTACATATGAAAAATAACCCTTATATAATTCATACCGTGAATTTTATCACAAAGACAATCAATCCAAATATAAATGAAAAGTATAATAATACCTTGCAGGTATTATATAATAATGTGTATATTATTAAATCAATTAGTTGGACATCAATTTTTAATTAATAAGAAGACTTTGTATTATAGGTTTGACACATGTCTTAACGTTATGAATTAATCAAACCACGTTTGTAACAGTTTGTAACAATTATAAAATATAAATTAATATTATATAAATCATGTTTCGTTTCATCGACGGGTCGTGTCTAAATAGTTATCTCATTGTAAAAATATAGTTTTCGTCCGTCGTCAGGTTATGATGTATATATCTTTAAAATATATCTTAGTCCCTTTTCCGTGTTCCAGAAATATAGAAGTTTTGGGTAAAACATAAACTAATTATCTAGAATTTATATTTAAATTTCGCCATGACATTTCCTTTGATATATCGTTTCCCACTTTTATCAAAATCATATGTTTTTCTCACTTTATACAATATCGGTTGCAATTTTCGCTCGCTATTAATATTTATTTATAATTAGGTCTAATTTTTAAATAGCACATGATTTACCAATTTAAACCTCTCACTAGATCCCGATCTATATAATTAAATATTGAAATATATTTATGAGTCCATTTTTGTAAACCAAACTCACCCTATGTTGTTTCGCTAAACCAAACGCGCCTATTTCTGCTAAACCAACCAAACGGATCCCCTTTTGTTGTCTTCTCTAAACCCAAACGCACCCCTTGGTGTAAATCTGCCCAAACCAAACGTACCTATGCGTGGTTCTGCTTACAAACCAACCCTATAACGGTTAACTGTTAACCCAAACGCACCCTATGGCTGTTTTAACAGCCAAACGCACCCTAATGTATTTCTATATCAACCCAAACACCCCTTATCCTGTTTCTACAAAACCAAACGCACCCCGTGCGGTGGCTGCTCCAACCAAACGCCCCCTTGTGCGGTGACAGCCCCAACCAACGCACCCCTTGGTGGCTGCCACCCAACCAAACGCACCCTACACGGTGTTACTACCACAACCGAACGCACCCTTGTGCGTGGCTGACCAGCGGACCAAAACAAACACCCCTAGTTGTTGTCCCTTAAACCAAACGCACCCTTGTGCGTGTATGAAAACCAAACGCACCCGCTGGTGGGGGTGATGGGGTGGCGGTGGTGGTGTTTTACCACCGAAACAAACACGCCCTTCGTGGCGGCTAGCAAAACCCACGCGCACCCTTTTCTGTTTTAATAAACCACGCACACCCTTTTCGGGTGGTTTTACAACCCGAACGAAACAAACACCCTTTTGGTGTTTATGCTAACCCACACGCACCCTTGGTGGCTTATAACCCAAACCCAACGCACCCTACGGTGCGGCTGAAAACCACACGCACCCTTTTTGGGTGACGGCTGTGGTGATAATGATGGTGGTATAATGATCATAGTGGTGGTATGATGATGATGGTGGTGATGGGTTGCGGCTGTCGGAGAGGGGGAGGGGAAAAATGGCGCGTGGCGGCGAGTGGTGAAGTAGATCGGATAGATTCGGAGATGAGGAGCATTTTTGGATTCGGTCGGAAAAGTCCGCCGGAAAAGTTTTCCGGCGGCGGCTGATGGTGGCCGGCGGCGGGGCAGTGGTGGCTGCCGAAAATGAGGGAGAAGGAAGAGGAGAGTGTGTGTGTGTTTATATTGTTGTTAAATGAAAATAACTATATAAACTTGTATATATTAAAAGTGTTAAGAAAGTGTCAATTCCTTTATAGTTGTAGGGTAAAAGTGTAACTTTTTAATTACTTTTGTTTAAAAGCGTTCGAGTCTCGTTTGCGGCGACTCTAACTTATGTTTCCAAATTACGTAACTTGCGCCATTGTTTTCTCAAATCGTTTTTCCTATAAAAATGAGTATTCACTCGACTAATTTTTGGTAAACGTTTTATAAAATTTATTTAAAACGTTTATTTATTTATTCTGTATATTTCCTATAAACTTGTCCGTAAAATGATCCTTTTACTCGATATTTGCGTCTTCAACAAAACGTCACTTGAATAAAATGTTTAATATTTATTAAATAATCTTATTTAATAATACGTGATAATATAAATGCATTTAATTATTTTTGTTGCGGTACTCGTTCTTGATCCTAAAATCTTGCGAGGGCATTTCAGTCACCTTCTGACTGTTTTCGGGTCTCGGTCAAAACTAAAAAGTTGTCAGGAATGTCGTTTTACATCAAATTGCTTTAGAGCCCGAATAATGAAAACGTGATTTAGCTGCTCGTTTTTGATAAATCAACCTAGGAATAACATATATCTCCTTTAAATATGTTCCGAAAAATTACCGGTTATGCGGTAATCGCTTTTATGTGAAAATAAAAGACCAAAAGTCAAAAGTCAAGTCAGACTCGAAAAGTCAAAGATTAAAATCGTCATTCAAAATTTCAAAAATTCTCGGATGTTACAAACATGTTTTCCTTATGATACGTGGAGTCTTTAACCCGTTTTGGTTTTCTGCATTCCTTAGCATAATGACCAAATTCCTTGCAGTTAAAACACTGTATCCTAGACTGTTGCACTGCTTGACCACCTACAGTTTCTCTAGCCCCAACAACATTTACTGCCCTCTGATTCCCAAACTGTCCAGTCTGATTGTCATTCTTGTACCTTGGAGTAGTATCCACATTCTTGTTTTTGGTGTTTGAGGAAGTTCTGAGGTTGTTGTTGGTAGGTTTGTAGATTTTCTTGAAGTACTTTGCAATGAGAGCCAAATTTTTCTGCATGTCTTTATCCCTCTGAGCTTGTTCAGGATCACTGTCTTCTTTAGAAGCTGACTCAGATGGTGGTGTGATTGGTTTGGCTATCTCTTTGCCTTTGTATCTTGTAGTTGCATGAGATCTGGTTGGAAGTGAAGCTTTTGATGTTGGTGCAAGATTGTGAGCTTGATGATTGATAATAAGGGTCTTGAAGTGCTTTGGCAGTAGCAACAAGAAAAAACAAAAAAAAAAAAGGTAATGGGGTTAGCATTCTTGGCCATTATTTCAACACGGAGTTCATTAACTTCCTTTTGGTATTGTTTCAGAATGTCAAAGAGTTTGTGATATGAAACTTCATCCAACTTGTGTTGTTGCTTGACAATTGTTACAAATCTTGACCATTTTGGTTAAAGTTGTTGAAGAAATTGAAACTTGACTTGCATCGTAGACTGTCAAATTGTTTTCTGATCATTTCATTCATCATCTTGTAGAATCTTTGTGTAGTAAGGACTCATGGTTTCTCCATCGTGAGAGGTGAATTGACACAAACTCCCAAAATAATTTTGTCTTGCCATCATGAATATTGAGTGATTCACCTGTTGTTAGCCTTATGATGGCTTCCCGCATTTCTTGAGCTGTCTGACATGGCATCAACAGTTGAGTATATTTCAATCTCAATTCCAGTCAAATATCAAATGAATCGCTTCTTTTTCTTGATTCAAAATGAGCTTCTGTTTTCAAGAGGTCATATTCATAACTGTCTCGAACTGTTGTTGTGTCAGGAACTGCTGGGAATTCTTGTTGAAGGAACAGATGGTGTTGTGACAATAGTTGGAGTGTAAGGACCTTTGAGAATGCACTTCCGTAAGGTATCACCATTTGGTCTTGTATAAATGTATCATAAGAACCGTGATCGCCATTGTGCATATCGTCCTGTTGCAAGCATTGGTGGACGATCCCTTGAACCAGCTGCCATTATGTTGTTATGCATTTGACTGTCGGTTGTGGAAGTTACAATTGGAGTTGTCATGATGAATGATTGAAGAATTATGAAGTGAAAAATGATTGTAGGATCTTAAGTAGATTTGTTGTGATTAAAGTTGTGGTAAAAAGAAAGCAATAAATGTTCACGGGATTTTACAACTCTATGATTTAAACCGAGAAAAGAGTTGTGTCTTTCGCGGGATTTTAAAAAATCAATAGAAAACCGTGAATGTTAATTGGCATATTTCGCTTGAAACAAACATTGCATATTTCGCTTGAAGAGTTTGCATATTTCGCTTAATTAGAAAACTGCACATTTCGCTTGAATTTGAAACATATTTCGCTTGTACTCAGTGTTGCATGTTTCGCTTGAAATTCAACATATTTCGCTTGAAAATCAACTTCGCATGTTTCGCTTGAAAGCTAACATATTTCGCTTAAAGGCAATCTTGCATGTTTCGCTTGAAATTCAATCTTGCGTGTTTCGCTTGAACTTAAATTGCATATTTTGCTTGAAAACAAAACTGCATATTTCGCTTGAAATTAAAACGTATTTCGCTTGTCCTCAATCGTACATGTTTCGCTTGAACTTAAAATTGCATATTTCGCTTGAAATCAAAACTGCATATTTCGCTTGAACTTGTACATATTTCGCTTGAATTTCAAAAATTTTGGCAGTGTCGTTTTAGTTAATGTAATATTTCGCTTGACTTAAACCTGCATATTTCGCTTCAAGTTAACATACACATTTCGCTTGCTATAAACACCTGCATATTTCGCTTGGCCTTATACATGTTCTGCTCGGTGTCACTATCGGGTGAGGACCACTTAAACTAGCAAACAAAGTGTCACTATCTTTTGAAGCACAATTTGTGGATCTTGGTCTCTTGATTTTGTCCGGTTTGGACCACAAAAAAATAAGCTAATCTTACACTTAGCTTCGAAAATAAGCAAAAAAATAAGCTCTAAATAAGCTCAAAAATCTTGAAACTAAAAAACGAAGAAACTAGTTTAGTGACAATAGAAGATGTAGACCAAGTGTATGAAGGAGTAAACAAGCAAACCGAACCAATAAGCCCCAAAATTTTGAGCCGTGAAGCTTTATTGTCAAAATAAGCCACGAAATATATGAGCTTAATAACTACGAAATAAAACACAAGTAATTGGAGCACAAGTTAAGCATAAGGATTAGAAAAGCAAAAAACGAACTCAATAAGCCCCAAAAAAATAAAAATTATGAGCCGTGAGCTTATTGAAATAAGCCACGAAAATAAGCTTTTTTTGAGCTTATTGAACCACAAAACAACCACTATCTACCCGAGGCTCTTGATACCAAATGTCCGAACCAAGAAAATCACTTCACTTCATAATTAAGAACAAGAAATAAGCTAGGAGATGATGAGAAGAAATATAGAGAGAGAAACTAGAGAGAGAAAGTGAGAGAGAATAGAAATTGGGAGAGTTTACTTGCAAAATGAAAAAAAAATACAAAATGACTAACCCCCTCACTTTTCTTGAGGAGGTGTATAAGTATCAAACTAAAAGGCTTTCAGCCTTTTAGTATTTCTACGGGCCGGGCTCGGGATTACTTGGGCTTTTCTCCCGAACACGTGACCGTTAGCTTACCTTAAAGGAGCCCGTTTACACACCCGTCTAGCCTAATTAAAACATAAATTACATTAATGACCGAGACCTAATATAATTAATGAACGAACTTCCATTGTTCGACTCAATATTTTGAGGCTAACAATGTCATTAAGAACACTATTGCTATTTATGAATTCTGACTCCAAAGAAACCTTTTACCCATATGCTTTGAGGAGTTTCATGATTCACGATCTCATGTAGGTCGGTCGGAAGCTCAAGATAAGAATAAGCCACAATGATGAGGAGAGAGCTTTTTCTAATTTTCAAATTTTATTAAAAGGAAAAAGAATAGGAAAATATAAATGTGAGCTTCACCCCCTAATGTTGATTAGAGGGGAGTATTTATAGGCTAAACACAAGGACACTTTGGACAAATTACACTTTTAGTCCTTGTGTTTTAACTTAAACCAAAACTAGTGTAATTTCCATATATACACCATATTTTTGATCCTAACAATCTTCCCCCGATATGGTGGCATATGGAATTACTTACAATGTATCCTACATGTACAAATAGCTAAAGATATCTGCAGTTTGCTTTGTCTTCACCATGTACTTCAGCTTGAACCTTTTCTTCACTTGTAGAGAATACAATGTAATTTGTATAAACTGAGTTGACTTCCCCCAGTTCATACCGCATGTCTTTAAGAAGTTCAACTGCTTCCCCCCAAACAGATAGCCATTCGAAGCAAATATGACACTTTGATGTAGTTGACAAATCTTCTAACTATAGCGGTTTAAAGCTCAAAACGGAATTTTGTAAAGACAGAAGTAAAACCAGACTTAGCAGCAAATCTGACTTCTTCGTTGCTGATTAGTAGCCAATCCACTCAGGGGAACATGCACATACTTCACACAAACAACACATAGAAGAAAGAACCTCCAAGTCAATTAAGTCCCGGATGTTGTATACACCAAAGTCAATTAAGTCCCGTATGTACACATTTCTTCCCCTGGTTGTTGCACTATGTTGTATACACCAAAGTCAATTAAGTCCCGGATGTACACATTTCTTCCCCCTAGTTGTGGCATCTATCGAACACTCTTCCCCTTAATTATATCCGATGACCATCGAAATAATCATAATTCGGTTACGCCCTAATGTTCGATAGACAAGTCATGTATGAAGTCGCTTCTGCTCAGACTTATTTAATTCCAACCTCGTATTCTATCGGCTTTTTGTAATGATTACTGATGGAGAAAATACAATATTACAAACTTGATGCTAAAGTAGAATACCCCAAACTTGTAACTTATGTCTTGTTCTGTCCACATGACTCCAAACTTATACTGAATACTACAACGTAATTCCTTGAAGTATAAGTAGACCTAAGTCTCTTGACAAATCCTCAACTATGTGAGACACTGAGCACTACAACGTAACTCCTTTAAATGATAGCAAATGTGCGCATTGAGCACCAACTTCTGCGTTTATAGATCACACATTGCTAGATTTGTTAAGTCTTAATCAACAACCGGTTATAAGCTTGAACAAGTTATCTTTAAAAGTCATCATCCAACCAACCCCAACTTTTAAGATATGATAAGTACACGCACCCGTGAAATTCCACTTCAACTTCAAATAAATGATAACGAATCATCCCCGCAATCAATTCTTATGACTAAATCCCGAGACTAGCCTTTTGAACGGTTTTCGTGAATCTTTTATCCGGATCGTTTTAAGCAATAAGTGATGTTTTTGTGTTTGCATTTTAGCCATACTAATCCAGCCCAAAAAAAATAGTAACAAGTCCATTTACTATATTTTCAGCCCTTCTTTAATTTCACAGCCCAAACTGTCTAAACTTTTTAGCTTATTACTGTTGGCCCATTATTGAAAAATCAGATTGCAGTCCATTCGTCCCATGTACTTATTCACATGGCCCAAATGAATTTTAGTTAGAAGCAGGCCCAGTACACTTCAGTTTTCCTATAACCCTACAACATAGTTATAACATTCACAAACCCTAAACATAACCATCCGTCCCTTTTCAGTGATACCACATCTGAGATCTCAAACCCCTACATCTCATTATAATCGCCCCCATCTCTCTTGAATCAAAGCAAATCCATCAATCTTCTCCA